>OX637300.1:20000-30000 GCA_951799385.1 Hyppa rectilinea | reverse complement strand
TTTAACCCCCAACCTCACGTCAGCCGCAGGTATGTCCCCAACTAGGTGGCTGTTTTGCTTCTTCAAGGCTTGGGCAACCTCCTCATCCGTGTGGCAGGAGAGGACGTCCCTGACGATGATAAGAGGGTCTTTATTCTTGACCTCCTCTACCACCAGGTTGCCCGCTTTTCTGATTTTTTCCGCGACCCGCATCTGCTCCTCCTTGGTTTTAAAACCGACCACGACCTTTTGGTCCCTCGCTTTGCGCAGGCGCTCCACCCTCGTGCCCTCGTTTCTGGCATCGACCGCCGTCCTCAGCTTCGCAATAACCTCTTCACCCGTGTCCTGATTATCGACAGATGATACGATCACGGAGTGAAGAGGTTTTTGGACGTTCTGCTTCGGGATGGCGGCGATCTCCGCGAAGGTGGGACCTTGGCCCGCAGCAAAGCGAGGGGCCCGCTGTAGATGTTCCGAAAGGGCCTGGGTGTGGTTTTGGTTTTCCTGCAGGGCCTGTTTGTGCTCCTTGAGGCCTGCCACTAGGGTCCTCATAAGTTCCGCCTGTTCGTCCGTGGGCGGCGCCAACAGCGCGGCCGTCTGTGGGGCCGCAGGTATGTCGACAGGTGCCGGTGCGACAGCGGCTTTGTCCCGCGCTGCCTCCTTCACGAGCTCGTAGAGCCTGTTGATAGCGTTGAGTACCCCCGTCTTTATATCCGTTTTCAGGTTGCGAGAGTTGCCTAAATGGAGCTTTGCTTTATTTAGGCAAGCTCTCGCCTCCGCTACGACGTTGGGGTACCCAGATTCGGGCCTCTTCGATGCTCTTGCAGCGTCCTCCGGCTCTCGGCGCGTCTCCTGGGTGTTGGGAGCAGGTGGCGTTCGCGTGGCGTTGTTGGTTTGTTTGGCCGGGGACTTAGACTGGGGCTCAGCTTTCCCGGCCTCCCATTCCCCAATGCTTCGCCTCACGCTGGAGAGTGTGGGTCCAGCTTTCTCCGTGGAACGCTGCGAGACTCTGGAGCCCGGTGAGCTCTCGCCTGTCTTGGCCGGTGTGCGGAACATTGCAGTTGCTTTGGTGAAGGTTAAGTTCATAAGCAAAGCCGCGGGGGGACACTGGCTGACTTCTGCGTCCCTGTAAAGGGGGGATTGCACAGAAGTCAAGAAACTTTTAAAACTATAGCCGTCGAAAAGCCAGACGGCCGTCAAATATACTAAAATAGTAAATAGGTAATAAACCCCGTCAAATAATGCCTATCGACGTGAAACCGCGACGGTTGTGATATAGATTAGGGCCGCAAGACTTGCCTATCAAATTACAAAAATAAAAAATTTTGACAATTTTTCCCAAAAATTACCCGTCTGCTACTATACGCAACTCACGGGCGGGTGGGCGGGCAAAATTTTCCTTTAAAATGGAATTTGCGGGTGTGTTCTATGGGGGCTAGACGCACGTGAGGGGTGTCAAAAGACGCGTCTCGGCGGGCGCTAGCAAACTATGGAGGAATTTAAATGTTGCCAGAGCAAAAATTTTGACTTTTTAATGAAAAACGTAATTTTTGAAGAAAATTGGGAAGAAAAACAACTATTACGACTACCAAACGGGACCCGAGCAAGCTGAAAACACACTGGAGTACCGCAAGGCAGGTAAGTATACTATTGAAACTATTAGATTTTATAATTTAAGCAAACGGACTTTAAGAAAACGAATTTTGTATTATTTTTGTATGAAAATTTCACAAATCTTTTAGAACGAAAATCAATTTCGTTTTTAGTCAAAAATAACTTGTCACACGTCAGTAGGGAGCCTATTTAAAATTAATAACGCTGAAAACAGCTCGAAAAAGCGACTCCAGGAGGCAAAGTTATGTAGATTTGTAGAAATCAGTGTTCTCCTAAGGTGGATTCTGCGTGTTTGTTCTATATATAGCTATATAGTACTTGATGCGAAATTTTCCTTTAAAATGGAATTTGCGGGTGTTCTATGGGGGCTAGACGCACGTGAGGGGTGTCAAAAGACGCGTCTCGGCGGGCGCTAGCAAACTATGGAGGAATTTAAATGTTGCCAGAGCAAAAATTTTGACTTTTTAATGAAAAACGTAATTTTTGAAGAAAATTGGGAAGAAAAACAACTATTACGACTACCAAACGGGACCCGAGCAAGCTGAAAACACACTGGAGTACCGCAAGGCAGGTAAGTATACTATTGAAACTATTAGATTTTATAATTTAAGCAAACGGACTTTAAGAAAACGAATTTTGTATTATTTTTGTATGAAAATTTCACAAATCTTTTAGAACGAAAATCAATTTCGTTTTTAGTCAAAAATAACTTGTCACACGTCAGTAGGGAGCCTATTTAAAATTAATAACGCTGAAAACAGCTCGAAAAAGCGACTCCAGGAGGCAAAGTTATGTAGGGGTTAGGTTAGGTTAGGTTAGGTTAGGTTAGGTTAGGTTAGGTTAGGTTAGGTTAGGTTAGGTTAGGTTAGGTTAGGTTAGGTTAGGTTAGGTTAGGTTAGGTTAGGTTAGGTTAGGTTAGGTTAGGTTAGGTTAGGTTAGGTTAGGTTAGGTTAGGTTAGGTTAGGTTAGGTTAGGTTAGGTTAGGTTAGGTTAGGTTAGGTTAGGTTAGGTTAGGTTAGGTTAGGTTAGGTTAGGTTAGGTTAGGTTAGGTTAGGTTAGGTTAGGTTAGGTTAGGTTAGGTTAGGTTAGGTTAGGTTAGGTTAGGTTAGGTTAGGTTAGGTTAGGTTAGGTTAGGTTAGGTTAGGTTAGGTTAGGTTAGGTTAGGTTAGGTTAGGTTAGGTTAGGTTAGGTTAGGTTAGGTTAGGTTAGGTTAGGTTAGGTTAGGTTAGGTTAGGTTAGGTTAGGTTAGGTTAGGTTAGGTTAGGTTAGGTTAGGTTAGGTTAGGTTAGGTTAGGTTAGGTTAGGTTAGGTTAGGTTAGGTTAGGTTAGGTTAGGTTAGGTTAGGTTAGGTTAGGTTAGGTTAGGTTAGGTTAGGTTAGGTTAGGTTAGGTTAGGTTAGGTTAGGTTAGGTTAGGTTAGGTTAGGTTAGGTTAGGTTAGGTTAGGTTAGGTTAGGTTAGGTTAGGTTAGGTTAGGTTAGGTTAGGTTAGGTTAGGTTAGGTTAGGTTAGGTTAGGTTAGGTTAGGTTAGGTTAGGTTAGGTTAGGTTAGGTTAGGTTAGGTTAGGTTAGGTTAGGTTAGGTTAGGTTAGGTTAGGTTAGGTTAGGTTAGGTTAGGTTAGGTTAGGTTAGGTTAGGTTAGGTTAGGTTAGGTTAGGTTAGGTTAGGTTAGGTTAGGTTAGGTTAGGTTAGGTTAGGTTAGGTTAGGTTAGGTTAGGTTAGGTTAGGTTAGGTTAGGTTAGGTTAGGTTAGGTTAGGTTAGGTTAGGTTAGGTTAGGTTAGGTTAGGTTAGGTTAGGTTAGGTTAGGTTAGGTTAGGTTAGGTTAGGTTAGGTTAGGTTAGGTTAGGTTAGGTTAGGTTAGGTTAGGTTAGGTTAGGTTAGGTTAGGTTAGGTTAGGTTAGGTTAGGTTAGGTTAGGTTAGGTTAGGTTAGGTTAGGTTAGGTTAGGTTAGGTTAGGTTAGGTTAGGTTAGGTTAGGTTAGGTTAGGTTAGGTTAGGTTAGGTTAGGTTAGGTTAGGTTAGGTTAGGTTAGGTTAGGTTAGGTTAGGTTAGGTTAGGTTAGGTTAGGTTAGGTTAGGTTAGGTTAGGTTAGGTTAGGTTAGGTTAGGTTAGGTTAGGTTAGGTTAGGTTAGGTTAGGTTAGGTTAGGTTAGGTTAGGTTAGGTTAGGTTAGGTTAGGTTAGGTTAGGTTAGGTTAGGTTAGGTTAGGTTAGGTTAGGTTAGGTTAGGTTAGGTTAGGTTAGGTTAGGTTAGGTTAGGTTAGGTTAGGTTAGGTTAGGTTAGGTTAGGTTAGGTTTTTTTTTTTTTTTTTTTTTTTTTGTTTTGGCAGGAGTGGGAAATCCTCATGGACGCCCAGACTAGCCCACTTGTGAGCCAGTCTGGGCAGTGCCGGACTCTTACCGGCTAAAACCCACTCCTGCCCTTGCTCAGTGTCCCTCTGACATTATCAGAGACCTTGTTGTCCCCGGTTTGATTTTGTTTGTGCTCTGTTTTGTAGATTTTATTTGCACTGTCCTTATATTTAATCTTAACTTTATATACCATTAACTGTATCCTATGTTCTAATTTATTTTCTATTTGTTATTTTTGTTATTCTTTTTTATGTTTTCCAATATTTAGAGTCTACCTATACTAAACTAATTTCTTAAATATATTTAAAAACTATACATTTTTAATATCTATGTTTAGACTATGGCTATGCTAATATATACTAATATATACTCAATATATTATATAGACATACTTTTCCTAATACTACTTTCTTACTTATACTTCTTAACCTACACATATTTATTTCTATATTTAAGTATTTTTGTTTTCCTTTGTATTTTGGAATAACTGGAAGACTCAGAGATGCTATTTTTAATTTATTGTTTTTGCCTAATGTATTTTGCTTATAAACTACGTTGTTATGCTTGTCAAACCGTGCTTCCTTTTGTTTCAGGTGCTGATCATCGACCTGCATACTCCACGCTGGCGTATTGCTTCGAGTACGGCGTCTTCTGTGTGCTTCCTCGACGAGCTCATTTGACCACTTTGGCATCAATGGTTTGTAGATGCTGAGTGCAGAAGAATTTAAATGTGTACCTGCTTTTAATTGGGCCCTTTTTCCATGAAATTGACTCCAATTTGCTCCATTGCTGTTGTAAATTCCTCTGACTCTGGTGATTGTTTTCTGACTATATTTGTGTTTTTTGTTCGTCAGGACGTGTTTCGAGCTCGCGATTTTTGCCGACATCCTCTTGAAGAAGGCACGGGCGTGACGTTCCATTAGGCCTTTATCGCATTTTTTAAGAATTCCGGGTGTGGCTGATTGAACCTCAGCAATACGCCACTGACAGGCGCGCTAAGGCGTCCCATTTCTGGCGCAACGGACATTGATGGTCGAAGGCAGTGTGGTCGGTGTTATCTAATTTCGCCATGAGGCAATTGTGGCATTTCGGTGCCTCAGCTGCCAGGCGCGACGGGCAGTCAGCTCGCAAGTGGGGCTCACCGCAGTGGATGCAGAGGTCGGCGGGCTGCGTGCACAATTTCCGGCTATGGCCGAAACGAAGGCAGCGAGTGCACTGCACCAGTGGCGACTGGTCCTGCACCCGCACTCGCTGCAGGTCAATGTGCACGCGACCCGCATTAGTCAGCCTCTGCCACACTGCGGGGGACACCTGCAGAACGACGTGGCACATGTGGGGGTTCCTCGTTCTTCGACGGTACTTCACCCCCAGCCTCAAGTCTTCTGCAGGTATGTCCCCGACCAGGTGGGAATTTTGCCGCTGCAGAGCCAGGATGATCTCCGCATCTGAGTGGCAGGAGAGGACGTCCATCACTATGACTAGCGGGTCCTTGTTTTTTACCTCTTCTACCACCAGATTTCCTGCTTTTTTGATCCTTTCCGTGACCCTGCTCAGCTCCTCCCTGGTCTTGAACCCCACTACCACTTTCTGGTCCCTCGCCTTGCGCAGGCGCTCCACCCTCGTGCCTTCGTTCCTGGCATCGACCGCCGTCCTTAGCTTCGCAATCACCTCTTCACCCGTGTCCTGATCATCGGTAGACGAAACGATGACAGAGTGAAGAGGAGCTTGGATGTTCTGCTTCGGGGCGGCGGCGATCTCCGCGAAGGTGGGACCTTGGCCTGCAACGTAGCGAGGGGCCTGCTGGAGATGTTCCGACAGGGCCTGGGTGTGGTGATTGTTAACCTCCAGGGCCTGTTTGTGCTCCTTGAGGCCTGCCACTAGGGTCCTCATTAGCTCCGTCTGCTCATCCGTGGGCGGTGTCAGTGGCGCGGCTATCTGTGGGGCTGTAGGTAGGTCCGCGGGTACCGGTGCTGCTGCGGCATTGTCCCGCGCTGCCTCTTTTACAAGCTCGTAGAGCCTATTTATGGCGTTGAGTACCCCCGTCTTAATGTCCGTTTTCAGGTTGCGAGAGTTGCCTAAATGGAGCTTTGCTTTATTTAGGCAAGCTCTCGCCTCCGCTACGACGTTGGGGTACTCAGGCCTCTTCGATGCTCTTGCGGCGTCCTCCGGCACTCGGCGCGTCTCCTGGGTGTTGGGAGCAGGTGGTGTTCGCGTGGCATTATGGGTTTGTTTGGCCGGGGACTTAGACTGGGGCTCGGCTTTCCCGGCCTCCCATTCCCCAATGCTTCGCCTCACGCTGGGGAGCGAGTGTCCAGCTTTCTCTGCAGAGTGCTGCGAGACCCTTGCGCCTGGTGACCTCTCGCCTACCTTTGCCGGTGTGCGGAACATAGCTGTGGACTTTGTGAAGGTCAGGTTCATACAGGGACCCTGGCTGACTTCTGCGTCCCTGTAAATGGGGGATGGCACAGAAGAAAATAAATAAAATCAAACAAGTGATTAACTCTAAAACGTCCGTATGGTCGGACGGCCGTCAATCTAAGGTCAAAAACTAAAAACTACTTTTGAAGTAGGTTCCGTCAAAATGTTTTCAATGTCCTGTTAAATTTCGGATATCGACGTAAAATCGATGTTTGTGACGTACTTTAGTGCCACAAGACTTGTGTGTCAAAAAGGGAAAATAAAATAAATTTTTATATTTTTGCCAAAATTTACCCGTCTGCTATAGTACGCAACTCAAGGGCGGGTGGGCGGGCCAAATTTTCCTTTAAAATTGAAATTGCGGGTGTTCTATGGGGGCTAGACGCACGTGAGGGGTGTCAAAAGACGCGTCTCGGCGGGCGCTAGCAAACTATGGAGGAATTTAAAATGTTGCCAGAACAAAAATTTTGAGTTTTTAATGAAAAACGTAATTTTTTATGAAAATTGGGATAAAAAATGGAATTTTAGGGGTGTCTTATTGGGGCTAGACGCACGTGAGGTATGTCAAAAGACGCGTCTCGGTGGGCGCTAGCAATCTATGGAGGAATTTAAATGTTGCCAGAGCAAAAAATTTGACTTTTTAAAGAAAAACGTAAATTTTGATGAAAATTGAAGTGAAAAATGAATATTACGACTACCAAACGGGACCCGAGCAAGCTGAAAACGCACTGGAGTACCGCAAGGCAGGTAAGTATACTATTGAAACTATTAGATTTTAATATTTTAGCAAACAGACTTTAGAAAAACGAATTTTGAAGTATTTTTGTATGAAAATTTCACAAGTCTTATAGAACGAAAATCAATTTCGTTTTTTGTCAATAATAACTTGTCACACGGCCGTAGGGAGCCTATTTATGATGACTAACGTTGAAAACCGCTCAAAAAAGCGACTCCAGGAGGCAAAGTTATGTCGATTTCTAGAAATGTTCGTTCCCCTAAGGTGGATTCGTCGTGTTTACGTTATGATACAATGTGTGAAATTTTCCTTTAAAATTGAAATTGCGGGTGTTCTATGGGGGCTAGACGCACGTGAGGGGTGTCAAAAGACGCGTCTCGGCGGGCGCTAGCAAACTATGGAGGAATTTAAAATGTTGCCAGAACAAAAATTTTGAGTTTTTAATGAAAAACGTAATTTTTTATGAAAATTGGGATAAAAAATGGAATTTTAGGGGTGTCTTATTGGGGCTAGACGCACGTGAGGTATGTCAAAAGACGCGTCTCGGTGGGCGCTAGCAATCTATGGAGGAATTTAAATGTTGCCAGAGCAAAAAATTTGACTTTTTAAAGAAAAACGTAAATTTTGATGAAAATTGAAGTGAAAAATGAATATTACGACTACCAAACGGGACCCGAGCAAGCTGAAAACGCACTGGAGTACCGCAAGGCAGGTAAGTATACTATTGAAACTATTAGATTTTAATATTTTAGCAAACAGACTTTAGAAAAACGAATTTTGAAGTATTTTTGTATGAAAATTTCACAAGTCTTATAGAACGAAAATCAATTTCGTTTTTTGTCAATAATAACTTGTCACACGGCCGTAGGGAGCCTATTTATGATGACTAACGTTGAAAACCGCTCAAAAAAGCGACTCCAGGAGGCAAAGTTATGTCGATTTCTAGAAATGTTCGTTCCCCTAAGGTGGATTCGTCGTGTTTACGTTATGATACAATGTGTGAAATTTTCCTTTAAAATTGAAATTGCGGGTGTTCTATGGGGGCTAGACGCACGTGAGGGGTGTCAAAAGACGCGTCTCGGCGGGCGCTAGCAAACTATGGAGGAATTTAAAATGTTGCCAGAACAAAAATTTTGAGTTTTTAATGAAAAACGTAATTTTTTATGAAAATTGGGATAAAAAATGGAATTTTAGGGGTGTCTTATTGGGGCTAGACGCACGTGAGGTATGTCAAAAGACGCGTCTCGGTGGGCGCTAGCAATCTATGGAGGAATTTAAATGTTGCCAGAGCAAAAAATTTGACTTTTTAAAGAAAAACGTAAATTTTGATGAAAATTGAAGTGAAAAATGAATATTACGACTACCAAACGGGACCCGAGCAAGCTGAAAACGCACTGGAGTACCGCAAGGCAGGTAAGTATACTATTGAAACTATTAGATTTTAATATTTTAGCAAACAGACTTTAGAAAAACGAATTTTGAAGTATTTTTGTATGAAAATTTCACAAGTCTTATAGAACGAAAATCAATTTCGTTTTTTGTCAATAATAACTTGTCACACGGCCGTAGGGAGCCTATTTATGATGACTAACGTTGAAAACCGCTCAAAAAAGCGACTCCAGGAGGCAAAGTTATGTCGATTTCTAGAAATGTTCGTTCCCCTAAGGTGGATTCGTCGTGTTTACGTTATGATACAATGTGTGAAATTTTCCTTTAAAATTGAAATTGCGGGTGTTCTATGGGGGCTAGACGCACGTGAGGGGTGTCAAAAGACGCGTCTCGGCGGGCGCTAGCAAACTATGGAGGAATTTAAAATGTTGCCAGAACAAAAATTTTGAGTTTTTAATGAAAAACGTAATTTTTTATGAAAATTGGGATAAAAAAATGGAATTTTAGGGGTGTCTTATTGGGGCTAGACGCACGTGAGGTATGTCAAAAGACGCGTCTCGGTGGGCGCTAGCAATCTATGGAGGAATTTAAATGTTGCCAGAGCAAAAAATTTGACTTTTTAAAGAAAAACGTAAATTTTGATGAAAATTGAAGTGAAAAATGAATATTACGACTACCAAACGGGACCCGAGCAAGCTGAAAACGCACTGGAGTACCGCAAGGCAGGTAAGTATACTATTGAAACTATTAGATTTTAATATTTTAGCAAACAGACTTTAGAAAAACGAATTTTGAAGTATTTTTGTATGAAAATTTCACAAGTCTTATAGAACGAAAATCAATTTCGTTTTTTGTCAATAATAACTTGTCACACGGCCGTAGGGAGCCTATTTATGATGACTAACGTTGAAAACCGCTCAAAAAAGCGACTCCAGGAGGCAAAGTTATGTCGATTTCTAGAAATGTTCGTTCCCCTAAGGTGGATTCGTCGTGTTTACGTTATGATACAATGTGTGAAATTTTCCTTTAAAATTGAAATTGCGGGTGTTCTATGGGGGCTAGACGCACGTGAGGGGTGTCAAAAGACGCGTCTCGGCGGGCGCTAGCAAACTATGGAGGAATTTAAAATGTTGCCAGAACAAAAATTTTGAGTTTTTAATGAAAAACGTAATTTTTTATGAAAATTGGGATAAAAAATGGAATTTTAGGGGTGTCTTATTGGGGCTAGACGCACGTGAGGTATGTCAAAAGACGCGTCTCGGTGGGCGCTAGCAATCTATGGAGGAATTTAAATGTTGCCAGAGCAAAAAATTTGACTTTTTAAAGAAAAACGTAAATTTTGATGAAAATTGAAGTGAAAAATGAATATTACGACTACCAAACGGGACCCGAGCAAGCTGAAAACGCACTGGAGTACCGCAAGGCAGGTAAGTATACTATTGAAACTATTAGATTTTAATATTTTAGCAAACAGACTTTAGAAAAACGAATTTTGAAGTATTTTTGTATGAAAATTT
>OX637300.1:7500-15000 GCA_951799385.1 Hyppa rectilinea | reverse complement strand
AGTGGTTCATGAGCGCCTCGTCTACCGTGAGGCGGTAGCATCTGTCTCGGCTCTTGAACCCATTTGCTAAGATTGAGGCCATAGTGCGCACCTTGGTCTTTACTCGATCTCCTAAGCGGTGCGCTAACTTCTCGCTGAGATCCTTGGCAGCTTCGGTTGTCGTGGTGGCTACCACGTCCCTGTCCTCATCGAAGTTCTTGACCAACCAGGTTGTCTTGCCGCATCCCGGAACTCCGTTTACCCACCTGACATTGGGTACCGCCCAACTTTCCTCCGATGCTGAATCGTCTGGGGTCCCCAAAATGGATTGCGCCATTTCCAGGATCCTGTCGTTCAGCATGATTTTGGTACATTTGGCGGTAACCACTATCGGGTCGTCGTTTGGAGTGTTGAATTTAATTTTGCCTGAGCGCTCCGTCTCCTCTTTGTCCAAGGTCACGAAACCGTCCTTCGCGCTGTAGGCTGCCATGTACGACCCCGTCATTTCCCCCACGATGACTTGGGAAGTGGCGTTGTCGTACACTGCTGCCTCGGCTTCCCTGAGTAGGACCCCTAGCAGACCCTCCGTTTTTCTTCGGAAGGTCTGTAGGATCTTGCTGCATGTCATGAGATTGACCTGCCTGGTCTCTCTCACGATTGCTACGTACTCAAGGAAGGCGCTCTTCACGTGGTCCGTAGAACCAGACTTCACTACGAGGGTCGGCGGGCTGACTTGCCCTTTGTCGGCTCTTGTTGGCTTAGGCTTCTGGGGGGTTGGTTCCTTTGGAGATTTTCTGAAGAACCGTTGTATTGCTGCCTCCTGCTGTGTCGGTCGGCTGGTGCTTGGGAGCAGTGCGCTGAGGTAGGTGCCGAAGGCTTTCAGGCGACTCCTCGACCGGGCCCGGTCCTCTGGGCTGGTGGTGGTGCTCTGCTCCTTTGCAGCTTTCTCGGCAGCTGCCTTCTGCTGGGCCCTCTCCGAACCGCTAAGAGTGGTGGGGTTTGTTTTGGGGCTCGTCACGCTGGCTGTCGGTTGTCTGGGGGCTTTGAGGAAACTTAGGGTTTCCCCTCTGTCCTCGTAGACAACTACCTCATGGTGTTCCGAGGCCTTTAGACAGCCGAGGCGGTCCGCGACGTCCCCTCTCTCTCCTCCCACCGCCATTGCGTCTACACTTATGGTACGGGCTGTGGCCGCCGTGTACTCACCTGCCTCCCTGATCCTCTGAAGCAGTGAGCTCGCCTGCGCAAATGGAGTAGTCTCTCCCCACTCGAATAGTGCGATCGTCTTTCCTTTGGTTCGCACTATACGGCATCGGTGAGAGGCCACTTCCACTTGGGGCAGTGCAGCGTACTTGCTGCCTTTGATGCTCGTTTTGGTGGTACTTCCGTTGATCAGGGCGGCGAGGCCTGGTGAGATGGGTATTCGGGCCGCAACTCGACTGGAGCCGATGCAGAAACCTATGCCTAACTTTTCATGGTCTCTGTTCATGAACAGAGCCACGCCTCGAAGTCTGATTCCTGGGACTCCGTCTTCTCCGCATGCCAGGAATTGTGTGGTGGACATGGTGGCTGGGGCTGGTTGTAGGCTGGCTTCCGCTGCTGCTGATGTTGTTGCCGGTGCATGCATGATGGTGTTGGTGTGTAGGTTTTGTAAGTTAGTTGGTGATAAGTGTGTAGCGATTTGTGTTGTCGTAGGTGTGGTTGTTGTTGGTGGTTGTGTGGTCGTTGCTTGAGTCGTTATTGTTGATGATGTGGTCATTATTTGTGTGGTCATTGTTTGTGAGGTTGTTGTTTGCGAGGTCAATGTTTGTGGTGTCGTTGTTTGTGTGGTTGTTTGTACGGTTGTTGTTATTGTATTGAGAGTCCGAGTTGGTGGTCGACTTCGCAAGGTTGCGTCTGTCTTGTTGGCCGCTGCTGCAACTGTTGCGACTTTGCTCACGAATGCCAGGAATGGAGTTCTAGTAGCCGGTCTCCCCATGATGGTATGGAGTGTGGACTGGCTGAGCTGGGTTTCGATCTTGACTTCCAGCTCCATTCTGTCTTGACCGAATCTTGGGCATTCGAAGAGCAAGTGCCAGACTGTCTCTTCGCAGCTAGGGTCGCAGACGCATGAGGGACTATCTTTGAGATGGAAACGGTGGAGGTACGCTGAGAATCCTCCGTGTCCTGTGAGGACTTGTACGTGGACCGGTGTGAGAACTGTGTCTCTGAGTGTTCTTTTCGCCGCGAGGACGTTTGGGAAGAACACTTTTGTGACCGCTCCTGTACTTGAGGACTCGTACCGCGCTTGCCACTTCTCGATTGTACCCTCCCGTATCTTCCTCCGCACGAACGATACGGGGACCTTGCTGTAGTCCGCTGACTCTGTGTGTAGGGCTGCCTCCTTTGCTAGCTCGTCCGCTCTCTCGTTCCCGGCGGTTCCCACGTGGGCCTTGAGCCAGAAGAGTCTCACTTCTCTGCCCTCCTCCCTGATTTCTCGGACGCTCTTCTTGACTTGGAGTGCCAGGTGGTGAGTGACGGACGGTCTCCTCAGCAGGTCGAGTGACGATCTTGAGTCACTTAAGATGCTTACGGAGGCCGCCTTGGATTCTCTTGCCATCCTGACAGCTCTAAAGAGTGCGTACATTTCAGATTGGAAGACAGTGTTGTGAGGCTCCAGGCCGAAAGTGCTGAACCTTGTCTCCTTCCCGTCTTCCCACCAAGTTAGGGCAGCTCCGACTTTCCCCTCTATCTTGCTGCCGTCGGTGTATATTTGGGGACCGATTACTTGGTGGGTTTCCAGGGTTTCTGGAGACAAATCTTCTAGGCGCGCGTACTCTGTTGTTGTGAGTAGTGCTGGATGGGGATGTTTAGTGAAGTGCACGTTGCACTCCAGCTCTCGACCCGGTGGTATGAACTCTCGGGAGTGGCCCTTCTTGATCTTGAACAGGGCTGCCGCTTCGAGTACCCGGAGATCTAGGGGGAGTTGTCCTGACAGAATAAGTGCCGATGTTAGAGACACCGTGCGGTATGCTTTGCAGATCTTCTGCGCAAAGCCCCTCTGCAGTGAGTCAAACTGATTCCTTGTCATCAGTTTCTCAGCTGCGGGGGCCCACGCGCTCGCTGCATACATCACGATGGGCTCTATCACCGACACGTATATTGTCCTGATTATCTCTCTGTTGAGACCCCAGGTCACCTTCGCCGCGCATGCCAACTGCTTGTAGATGTCTGCGGCCTTTTTACAGGTCGCAGCCACGTGCGCGTTGAAGGTGAGTTTGGAGTCTATTGTGAGACCTAGCAGCTTAACCTCTTGGACCAGGTTCAGCCGTGTGCCAGACATGTGGAGTACCGGAACGTCGTACTTAAGCTTCCTCGTTAACACCATCGCGTTGGTCTTGTGCGCGGCGAAACGTAGCTTATTCTGGACGCCCCATTCCGATACTATGTCTAGCGTGTGGTTGGCTGTCTGCTGCAGGGGACTGGATGTAAAGTCCGAGAAAACCAAGACAACATCGTCTGCGAACGCTTGACAGTATACCCCCATACTAGCCATCTTGTGTAGGAGCGAATCTAGGATGAGGTTCCAAAACGTCGGTCCGGCAATTGAGCCCTGGACGCATCCTTTTGTGGTACCCTTCTCACTAGTCGCTCTGGCATAGTTGACCCTGATGTACCGGTCTTCCAGGTATGAGGTGACGAGAGAGTAGATGTTCTTGGGACAGTTCTTGGCTATCATTTGTCGTTTCAGTGCTGGCCACCACGCGTTATCGAAGGCTCCCTCTATGTCCAATGATATCAAAAGCACGATCTTTTTGGCTTTGATTTCGGCTCGAAGATGGCCCATTAGGGCATAGAGGGCGTCCTCGGTTCCGCGCTGCGGCATGAACCCGTACTGGTTGGTGTTTAGTGTTGGGAGGAAGTGCCACTGGAGTCTACCTACCAGGAGTTTCTCGACGATTTTACCGAGGACCGAGAGCAGGCCTATTGGCCTGTACGACTTGGGGCTGGTGTAGTCGTCCTTTCCTGGCTTGCGGAGAATGCACACGTGGGCGACCTTCCACTGCTTGGGGAAGTGGGACAGCGACAGGCATCTGTTGGCTATCGCTAAGAACACTTCCCTGTCGCAGTTTATTGCCGCAGTGCAGATGTCTGCCGTTAACCCGTCGGGACCGGGGGCTTTCTTCGGATTTTGGTTCTGGAGAACCATTTCCAGCTCCGCGGTTGTGAAGGGCGGATCGTCGGCAGACAATCCCTGTGGATGTTTCTCCTCCGCTAGCCTCCTGAGTTCTTGGTGGTATGGCTGTTCGGCGTCCGTTGAGTCGTCAGGGTAGAAGGTTTTTGCCAGAAGATCGGCGGATTGTTCCGGACTGAGCGTCTCGCCTGCGGTGTTTCTTAGGAGGGCGTCCTCCTGTCTTCTGGCTGTCTTCCTTAATACCCTGTAGATGCCGTCCCACATGCTCTCTCGGTCCTGCTTTGAGCAGAACTCCTTCCAGTTGGCTGTGGCTGCATCCGCTGCTGTTGTGGTGTATTTTTGTTTCGCCTCTACGTACTCTTGGATGGTGAAGTGTCTTCGACTTGGGGCCGCGTTCCGGATCCTTCTCTTCTTGGTCATGGCGTCTTTTTTGAGCCGCTCCAGAGAAGGTGTCCACCACGGTGGTTTGGCGTCGTGTTTGTATGATCCCAGCCTTGGGATCGCTTCCTCACATGAACGGTGGATGGTCTCTGTATATTGTGATATTATTGTCTCCAGATCCGCAGGGTTTGCCACGTCCGAGACTCTGACTTGGGTGATGTTGTGGTCTGCTAGGGTCGTCTTAAAGTGGGTGTTGAAGTCGGACCACTTTGCCTTCTTGGTGTTATAGATGCGTGTCGAGATTGGCCTTAGGGGTTCCAAGGCCTTCTCTAAACGCATCGAGAAGGTGATCGCGTTGTGGTCTGAAGTTGTTACACTTCTTTCAACCCGCCACTCCTCGACCTTTCCCAGCAGCGACGTACTGCACGCAGTCACGTCGACGATGCTCGTACACCACCTGTCTCCTCTGTACGTCTCGAAAGTTGGCGTTTGCCCTGTGTTGAGGATGTGGAGATCCCGCTCATTGAGGAATGAGCTGTACGCCGCCCCGCGATGGTTTTCGGAGACACTTCCCCACCACTGGCTCCAGGCGTTCACATCTCCCCCCACCACGATGTTGTGTGTGTTGAGTTTATGTGTTGTGTGTTGTGTTAGGGTGAGGTATGGCTCTATGTCCTGGTCGCCCTCGAAATAGACCGATAGCACTCCGAAGCTGAGCCGGTCCGCTTTCAGTAAAACCGCGGCAACGTTTTCGGTCACAAGCTGGGGGTCGTGAATTACCTCCAGGTTGTCACCGAAGACGACGATCGCTGCTTTTACTGGTTTTTGGCGGTTCAGACTGCACTGGATGACTTGTGTGCCGGGGCTTTGCTTCATCACACCTGTTCTTCCTACATAGGGCTCTTGAACAAGTGCTACTGATATTCCCCTGGTCCGAGCCGCCACGTGGAGTTCTTCTGTGGCCAGCTTTGAGCGCTGAAGATTGACTTGGATGAAACGCAATCTTGCTGTCGGTCTTGGTGCGATTTCGGGGGTGACCAGTTGGTTGGTTAATGTGTCGGTGGTGCCCTTAGCAGTAGGAAACGCGAGATCGTGCTATACCATCCCACTTTTGGCGTTCCTGACAGTCTGCGCTGAACGCTGTGTGTGCCAGGTCGCTGTCCTTCCCATGTGCCAACTTGCAGTTCGCGCATGTGGGCTGTTTGCCGTCCGCTCGAGTGAGGCAGTCCCTGATGTTGTGCTTGCCGCTGCAGTAGCCGCAGACTTCTGTTGGGGCCTTGCATATGGTCTTGTTGTGACCATATGCAAGGCACTTTGTGCACTGGACTAGCGGGGACTGGTCCTCAATCGAGCATCGCTGGATGCCCACATGGATTTTCTTTGCTGCTGTGAGTCTCTTCCAGATCTCCGGGGAGAGCTCTAGCACGGGATGGCACTCGTGGGGGTTCCTGGCGCGCTTCCTGTACCGCATTTTGATGATCTGCCCTTCTACGGCCACGTCTTGCAGAAGATGTTGGTTCTGCGCTTTCAGGAGATCTACGATCTCCCCGTCGCCATAGCTGGACAGAACACCCTTGATGCACACTAAGGGGTTCTGGGGTTTGGGCTCTTGGACCTTGAGCCCTGGGTTCGATTTGACCTGGTCCTTGATCTTTTTGAGGTCGTTTTTACTGGCGCACCTCAGGATCACCTTCTGGTTTCGCGCCTTTCGGACCGTATCGACCCGGGCTCCGCTTGTTTTGAGGTCCAGAGCCGTCCTGATCCTCTCGATCACGTTGTCCCCAGTGTGCTGGGGGTTCGTCGACGAGACGATCAGGGTGTGGTTGGGTTGTGTGAGTGCTGGTTTCGGCGGCGGCTTAGGTGTACTGGCGACCTGGGCAAAGGTTTTTGGGCCCTGTTGTTGGTGAGGCGTTCTGTCTACCTTGCTCAGGTCTGCTACCCCCTTCTCGATGTTTTGGAGGCTCTTTTTTACCTCCCCGACTGCGATCTCCGCCTCCAGATTCAGCGCCGGGGGCGCCTGGATTTGCGGCTCTCTGTCGCGCAGTACACGGAGGTCCGCCGAAACCAGTTCCAACCTCTCCGCTATTGGTGTAATATGTTCTTGAATGTTTATGTGTGGCTGTGGTGGTGGGGGTGAGATTACGGGCCTGTTGGCGATGGCCCGTAGTTGAGTGCTGAACCTCTCCATGACCTCTTCGAAAGTTGCTGTGGTGAGGAGGCCTTCGTCACGGTTTCCAGGGTCCGGTTCGTTGGTGGTGGTGGCTGGTCTGGTGAGGTCGTCTTTGAGCCTTTCCAAGGCTTTTCGGAGCACGTCCAGCTGGTTGGAGATGCTGGATACGGTGTTTTCGAGGCGTGAGAGGCCAGGGCCCATGGCGTCCCCTTTGGGGTCGCCAGGGGCCCTGACACTCTCCTGCCTAGTCTTCTCATGCTCCTTTGAGACTTTTAGGCTCGTCTTCTCGACCTCGTTTTTGAGCTCCTTGATGCCGTTGAAGGCCTCAAGGGTCTCATGTCCGAGCCATTCCCGGATCCCTTTCGTTTCTTTTTTCGTCTCCGTGACGTCGGTCCGCATGAGGGAGAGCTCCACCTTCATGGCCATAAGTTCTCGAGTGTGAGCTCTCTCGACCCGCACAAGTTCTTGTGCGTGTCGAGAGCGCTCCTTCTCGAGGTTATACTTATGGCGCGCTCTCGAGTCCGCCAATGAGAGGGACACCTCATAGAGACCCTGGAGGCACTCATGGGCTGTGGTCTTACACTCTCTTTTCATGTTTCCGGCTGCCTCCAACGCGTCCTTGCCCTTCTGGAGTAGCTCGTTTGCCTCACGGGTGGCTAGATCCATTTCCACGCCAGTGCCTCTTCGTGGTGTCCTATAGAGGAGGCTCGGCCGCCCGCTCTGGGGACGGTCGGCTTGGCTCACGGTGGAAGCCACCGAGCTCTCCTCGTCCGAGATGATCTGGCGTGGGGGGGAAATG
>OX637330.1:10275226-10467726 GCA_951799385.1 Hyppa rectilinea | reverse complement strand
ACCTAACCTAACCTAACCTAACCTAACCTAACCTAACCTAACCTAACCTAACCTAACCTAACCTAACCTAACCTAACCTAACCTAACCTAACCTAACCTAACCTAACCTAACCTAACCTAACCTAACCTAACCTAACCTAACCTAACCTAACCTAACCTAACCTAACCTAACCTAACCTAACCTAACCTAACCTAACCTAACCTAACCTAACCTAACCTAACCTAACCTAACCTAACCTAACCTAACCTAACCTAACCTAACCTAACCTAACCTAACCTAACCTAACCTAACCTAACCTAACCTAACCTAACCTAACCTAACCTAACCTAACCTAACCTAACCTAACCTAACCTAACCTAACCTAACCTAACCTAACCTAACCTAACCTAACCTAACCTAACCTAACCTAACCTAACCTAACCTAACCTAACCTAACCTAACCTAACCTAACCTAACCTAACCTAACCTAACCTAACCTAACCTAACCTAACCTAACCTAACCTAACCTAACCTAACCTAACCTAACCTAACCTAACCTAACCTAACCTAACCTAACCTAACCTAACCTAACCTAACCTAACCTAACCTAACCTAACCTAACCTAACCTAACCTAACCTAACCTAACCTAACCTAACCTAACCTAACCTAACCTAACCTAACCTAACCTAACCTAACCTAACCTAACCTAACCTAACCTAACCTAACCTAACCTAACCTAACCTAACCTAACCTAACCTAACCTAACCTAACCTAACCTAACCTAACCTAACCTAACCTAACCTAACCTAACCTAACCTAACCTAACCTAACCTAACCTAACCTAACCTAACCTAACCTAACCTAACCTAACCTAACCTAACCTAACCTAACCTAACCTAACCTAACCTAACCTAACCTAACCTAACCTAACCTAACCTAACCTAACCTAACCTAACCTAACCTAACCTAACCTAACCTAACCTAACCTAACCTAACCTAACCTAACCTAACCTAACCTAACCTAACCTAACCTAACCTAACCTAACCTAACCTAACCTAACCTAACCTAACCTAACCTAACCTAACCTAACCTAACCTAACCTAACCTAACCTAACCTAACCTAACCTAACCTAACCTAACCTAACCTAACCTAACCTAACCTAACCTAACCTAACCTAACCTAACCTAACCTAACCTAACCTAACCTAACCTAACCTAACCTAACCTAACCTAACCTAACCTAACCTAACCTAACCTAACCTAACCTAACCTAACCTAACCTAACCTAACCTAACCTAACCTAACCTAACCTAACCTAACCTAACCTAACCTAACCTAACCTAACCTAACCTAACCTAACCTAACCTAACCTAACCTAACCTAACCTAACCTAACCTAACCTAACCTAACCTAACCTAACCTAACCTAACCTAACCTAACCTAACCTAACCTAACCTAACCTAACCTAACCTAACCTAACCTAACCTAACCTAACCTAACCTAACCTAACCTAACCTAACCTAACCTAACCTAACCTAACCTAACCTAACCTAACCTAACCTAACCTAACCTAACCTAACCTAACCTAACCTAACCTAACCTAACCTAACCTAACCTAACCTAACCTAACCTAACCTAACCTAACCTAACCTAACCTAACCTAACCTAACCTAACCTAACCTAACCTAACCTAACCTAACCTAACCTAACCTAACCTAACCTAACCTAACCTAACCTAACCTAACCTAACCTAACCTAACCTAACCTAACCTAACCTAACCTAACCTAACCTAACCTAACCTAACCTAACCTAACCTAACCTAACCTAACCTAACCTAACCTAACCTAACCTAACCTAACCTAACCTAACCTAACCTAACCTAACCTAACCTAACCTAACCTAACCTAACCTAACCTAACCTAACCTAACCTAACCTAACCTAACCTAACCTAACCTAACCTAACCTAACCTAACCTAACCTAACCTAACCTAACCTAACCTAACCTAACCTAACCTAACCTAACCTAACCTAACCTAACCTAACCTAACCTAACCTAACCTAACCTAACCTAACCTAACCTAACCTAACCTAACCTAACCTAACCTAACCTAACCTAACCTAACCTAACCTAACCTAACCTAACCTAACCTAACCTAACCTAACCTAACCTAACCTAACCTAACCTAACCTAACCTAACCTAACCTAACCTAACCTAACCTAACCTAACCTAACCTAACCTAACCTAACCTAACCTAACCTAACCTAACCTAACCTAACCTAACCTAACCATATAACTTTGCCTCCAGGAGTCGCTTTTTCGAGCTGTTTTCAGCGTTATTAATTTTAAATAGGCTCCCTACTGACGTGTGACAAGTTATTTTTGACTAAAAACGAAATTGATTTTCGTTCTCAAAGACTTGTGAAATTTTACATAATTTTCATACAAAAATTCGATTTCCTAAAGTCCGTCTGCAAAAATTATAAAATCCATTAGTGTCAATAGTATACTTACCTGCCTTGCGGTACTCCAGTGTGTTTTCAGCTTGCTCGGGTCCCGTTTGGTAGTCGTAATAGTTGTTTTCTTCTCAATTTTCATCAAAATTTACGTTTTTCATTAAAAAGTCAAATTTTTTGTTCTGGCAACACTTAAATTCCTCCATAGTTTGCTAGCGCCCGCCGAGACGCGTCTTTTGACACCCCTCACGTGCGTCTAGCCCCCATAGAACACCCTCAAATTCAATTTTAAAGTAAAATTTTGCATCTTGTATCATATAACTACATATAGCACAAACACGGCAAATCCACCTTAGTGGAACACCGATTTCTAGAAATCCATATAACTTTGCCTCCAGGAGTCGCTTTTTCGAGCTGTTTTCAGCGTTATTAATTTTAAATAGGCTCCCTACTGACGTGTGACAAGTTATTTTTGACTAAAAACGAAATTGATTTTCGTTCTCAAAGACTTGTGAAATTTTACATAATTTTCATACAAAAATTCGATTTCCTAAAGTCCGTCTGCAAAAATTATAAAATCCATTAGTGTCAATAGTATACTTACCTGCCTTGCGGTACTCCAGTGTGTTTTCAGCTTGCTCGGGTCCCGTTTGGTAGTCGTAATAGTTGTTTTCTTCTCAATTTTCATCAAAATTTACGTTTTTCATTAAAAAGTCAAATTTTTTGTTCTGGCAACACTTAAATTCCTCCATAGTTTGCTAGCGCCCGCCGAGACGCGTCTTTTGACACCCCTCACGTGCGTCTAGCCCCCATAGAACACCCTCAAATTCAATTTTAAAGTAAAATTTTGCATCTTGTATCATATAACTACATATAGCACAAACACGGCAAATCCACCTTAGTGGAACACCGATTTCTAGAAATCCATATAACTTTGCCTCCAGGAGTCGCTTTTTCGAGCTGTTTTCAGCGTTATTAATTTTAAATAGGCTCCCTACTGACGTGTGACAAGTTATTTTTGACTAAAAACGAAATTGATTTTCGTTCTCAAAGACTTGTGAAATTTTACATAATTTTCATACAAAAATTCGATTTCCTAAAGTCCGTCTGCAAAAATTATAAAATCCATTAGTGTCAATAGTATACTTACCTGCCTTGCGGTACTCCAGTGTGTTTTCAGCTTGCTCGGGTCCCGTTTGGTAGTCGTAATAGTTGTTTTCTTCTCAATTTTCATCAAAATTTACGTTTTTCATTAAAAAGTCAAATTTTTTGTTCTGGCAACACTTAAATTCCTCCATAGTTTGCTAGCGCCCGCCGAGACGCGTCTTTTGACACCCCTCACGTGCGTCTAGCCCCCATAGAACACCCTCAAATTCAATTTTAAAGTAAAATTTTGCATCTTGTATCATATAACTACATATAGCACAAACACGGCAAATCCACCTTAGTGGAACACCGATTTCTAGAAATCCATATAACTTTGCCTCCAGGAGTCGCTTTTTCGAGCTGTTTTCAGCGTTATTAATTTTAAATAGGCTCCCTACTGACGTGTGACAAGTTATTTTTGACTAAAAACGAAATTGATTTTCGTTCTCAAAGACTTGTGAAATTTTACATAATTTTCATACAAAAATTCGATTTCCTAAAGTCCGTCTGCAAAAATTATAAAATCCATTAGTGTCAATAGTATACTTACCTGCCTTGCGGTACTCCAGTGTGTTTTCAGCTTGCTCGGGTCCCGTTTGGTAGTCGTAATAGTTGTTTTCTTCTCAATTTTCATCAAAATTTACGTTTTTCATTAAAAAGTCAAATTTTTTGTTCTGGCAACACTTAAATTCCTCCATAGTTTGCTAGCGCCCGCCGAGACGCGTCTTTTGACACCCCTCACGTGCGTCTAGCCCCCATAGAACACCCTCAAATTCAATTTTAAAGTAAAATTTTGCATCTTGTATCATATAACTACATATAGCACAAACACGGCAAATCCACCTTAGTGGAACACCGATTTCTAGAAATCCATATAACTTTGCCTCCAGGAGTCGCTTTTTCGAGCTGTTTTCAGCGTTATTAATTTTAAATAGGCTCCCTACTGACGTGTGACAAGTTATTTTTGACTAAAAACGAAATTGATTTTCGTTCTCAAAGACTTGTGAAATTTTACATAATTTTCATACAAAAATTCGATTTCCTAAAGTCCGTCTGCAAAAATTATAAAATCCATTAGTGTCAATAGTATACTTACCTGCCTTGCGGTACTCCAGTGTGTTTTCAGCTTGCTCGGGTCCCGTTTGGTAGTCGTAATAGTTGTTTTCTTCTCAATTTTCATCAAAATTTACGTTTTTCATTAAAAAGTCAAATTTTTTGTTCTGGCAACACTTAAATTCCTCCATAGTTTGCTAGCGCCCGCCGAGACGCGTCTTTTGACACCCCTCACGTGCGTCTAGCCCCCATAGAACACCCTCAAATTCAATTTTAAAGTAAAATTTTGCATCTTGTATCATATAACTACATATAGCACAAACACGGCAAATCCACCTTAGTGGAACACCGATTTCTAGAAATCCATATAACTTTGCCTCCAGGAGTCGCTTTTTCGAGCTGTTTTCAGCGTTATTAATTTTAAATAGGCTCCCTACTGACGTGTGACAAGTTATTTTTGACTAAAAACGAAATTGATTTTCGTTCTCAAAGACTTGTGAAATTTTACATAATTTTCATACAAAAATTCGATTTCCTAAAGTCCGTCTGCAAAAATTATAAAATCCATTAGTGTCAATAGTATACTTACCTGCCTTGCGGTACTCCAGTGTGTTTTCAGCTTGCTCGGGTCCCGTTTGGTAGTCGTAATAGTTGTTTTCTTCTCAATTTTCATCAAAATTTACGTTTTTCATTAAAAAGTCAAATTTTTTGTTCTGGCAACACTTAAATTCCTCCATAGTTTGCTAGCGCCCGCCGAGACGCGTCTTTTGACACCCCTCACGTGCGTCTAGCCCCCATAGAACACCCTCAAATTCAATTTTAAAGTAAAATTTTGCATCTTGTATCATATAACTACATATAGCACAAACACGGCAAATCCACCTTAGTGGAACACCGATTTCTAGAAATCCATATAACTTTGCCTCCAGGAGTCGCTTTTTCGAGCTGTTTTCAGCGTTATTAATTTTAAATAGGCTCCCTACTGACGTGTGACAAGTTATTTTTGACTAAAAACGAAATTGATTTTCGTTCTCAAAGACTTGTGAAATTTTACATAATTTTCATACAAAAATTCGATTTCCTAAAGTCCGTCTGCAAAAATTATAAAATCCATTAGTGTCAATAGTATACTTACCTGCCTTGCGGTACTCCAGTGTGTTTTCAGCTTGCTCGGGTCCCGTTTGGTAGTCGTAATAGTTGTTTTCTTCTCAATTTTCATCAAAATTTACGTTTTTCATTAAAAAGTCAAATTTTTTGTTCTGGCAACACTTAAATTCCTCCATAGTTTGCTAGCGCCCGCCGAGACGCGTCTTTTGACACCCCTCACGTGCGTCTAGCCCCCATAGAACACCCTCAAATTCAATTTTAAAGTAAAATTTTGCATCTTGTATCATATAACTACATATAGCACAAACACGGCAAATCCACCTTAGTGGAACACCGATTTCTAGAAATCCATATAACTTTGCCTCCAGGAGTCGCTTTTTCGAGCTGTTTTCAGCGTTATTAATTTTAAATAGGCTCCCTACTGACGTGTGACAAGTTATTTTTGACTAAAAACGAAATTGATTTTCGTTCTCAAAGACTTGTGAAATTTTACATAATTTTCATACAAAAATTCGATTTCCTAAAGTCCGTCTGCAAAAATTATAAAATCCATTAGTGTCAATAGTATACTTACCTGCCTTGCGGTACTCCAGTGTGTTTTCAGCTTGCTCGGGTCCCGTTTGGTAGTCGTAATAGTTGTTTTCTTCTCAATTTTCATCAAAATTTACGTTTTTCATTAAAAAGTCAAATTTTTTGTTCTGGCAACACTTAAATTCCTCCATAGTTTGCTAGCGCCCGCCGAGACGCGTCTTTTGACACCCCTCACGTGCGTCTAGCCCCCATAGAACACCCTCAAATTCAATTTTAAAGTAAAATTTTGCATCTTGTATCATATAACTACATATAGCACAAACACGGCAAATCCACCTTAGTGGAACACCGATTTCTAGAAATCCATATAACTTTGCCTCCAGGAGTCGCTTTTTCGAGCTGTTTTCAGCGTTATTAATTTTAAATAGGCTCCCTACTGACGTGTGACAAGTTATTTTTGACTAAAAACGAAATTGATTTTCGTTCTCAAAGACTTGTGAAATTTTACATAATTTTCATACAAAAATTCGATTTCCTAAAGTCCGTCTGCAAAAATTATAAAATCCATTAGTGTCAATAGTATACTTACCTGCCTTGCGGTACTCCAGTGTGTTTTCAGCTTGCTCGGGTCCCGTTTGGTAGTCGTAATAGTTGTTTTCTTCTCAATTTTCATCAAAATTTACGTTTTTCATTAAAAAGTCAAATTTTTTGTTCTGGCAACACTTAAATTCCTCCATAGTTTGCTAGCGCCCGCCGAGACGCGTCTTTTGACACCCCTCACGTGCGTCTAGCCCCCATAGAACACCCTCAAATTCAATTTTAAAGTAAAATTTTGCATCTTGTATCATATAACTACATATAGCACAAACACGGCAAATCCACCTTAGTGGAACACCGATTTCTAGAAATCCATATAACTTTGCCTCCAGGAGTCGCTTTTTCGAGCTGTTTTCAGCGTTATTAATTTTAAATAGGCTCCCTACTGACGTGTGACAAGTTATTTTTGACTAAAAACGAAATTGATTTTCGTTCTCAAAGACTTGTGAAATTTTACATAATTTTCATACAAAAATTCGATTTCCTAAAGTCCGTCTGCAAAAATTATAAAATCCATTAGTGTCAATAGTATACTTACCTGCCTTGCGGTACTCCAGTGTGTTTTCAGCTTGCTCGGGTCCCGTTTGGTAGTCGTAATAGTTGTTTTCTTCTCAATTTTCATCAAAATTTACGTTTTTCATTAAAAAGTCAAATTTTTTGTTCTGGCAACACTTAAATTCCTCCATAGTTTGCTAGCGCCCGCCGAGACGCGTCTTTTGACACCCCTCACGTGCGTCTAGCCCCCATAGAACACCCTCAAATTCAATTTTAAAGTAAAATTTTGCATCTTGTATCATATAACTACATATAGCACAAACACGGCAAATCCACCTTAGTGGAACACCGATTTCTAGAAATCCATATAACTTTGCCTCCAGGAGTCGCTTTTTCGAGCTGTTTTCAGCGTTATTAATTTTAAATAGGCTCCCTACTGACGTGTGACAAGTTATTTTTGACTAAAAACGAAATTGATTTTCGTTCTCAAAGACTTGTGAAATTTTACATAATTTTCATACAAAAATTCGATTTCCTAAAGTCCGTCTGCAAAAATTATAAAATCCATTAGTGTCAATAGTATACTTACCTGCCTTGCGGTACTCCAGTGTGTTTTCAGCTTGCTCGGGTCCCGTTTGGTAGTCGTAATAGTTGTTTTCTTCTCAATTTTCATCAAAATTTACGTTTTTCATTAAAAAGTCAAATTTTTTGTTCTGGCAACACTTAAATTCCTCCATAGTTTGCTAGCGCCCGCCGAGACGCGTCTTTTGACACCCCTCACGTGCGTCTAGCCCCCATAGAACACCCTCAAATTCAATTTTAAAGTAAAATTTTGCATCTTGTATCATATAACTACATATAGCACAAACACGGCAAATCCACCTTAGTGGAACACCGATTTCTAGAAATCCATATAACTTTGCCTCCAGGAGTCGCTTTTTCGAGCTGTTTTCAGCGTTATTAATTTTAAATAGGCTCCCTACTGACGTGTGACAAGTTATTTTTGACTAAAAACGAAATTGATTTTCGTTCTCAAAGACTTGTGAAATTTTACATAATTTTCATACAAAAATTCGATTTCCTAAAGTCCGTCTGCAAAAATTATAAAATCCATTAGTGTCAATAGTATACTTACCTGCCTTGCGGTACTCCAGTGTGTTTTCAGCTTGCTCGGGTCCCGTTTGGTAGTCGTAATAGTTGTTTTCTTCTCAATTTTCATCAAAATTTACGTTTTTCATTAAAAAGTCAAATTTTTTGTTCTGGCAACACTTAAATTCCTCCATAGTTTGCTAGCGCCCGCCGAGACGCGTCTTTTGACACCCCTCACGTGCGTCTAGCCCCCATAGAACACCCTCAAATTCAATTTTAAAGTAAAATTTTGCATCTTGTATCATATAACTACATATAGCACAAACACGGCAAATCCACCTTAGTGGAACACCGATTTCTAGAAATCCATATAACTTTGCCTCCAGGAGTCGCTTTTTCGAGCTGTTTTCAGCGTTATTAATTTTAAATAGGCTCCCTACTGACGTGTGACAAGTTATTTTTGACTAAAAACGAAATTGATTTTCGTTCTCAAAGACTTGTGAAATTTTACATAATTTTCATACAAAAATTCGATTTCCTAAAGTCCGTCTGCAAAAATTATAAAATCCATTAGTGTCAATAGTATACTTACCTGCCTTGCGGTACTCCAGTGTGTTTTCAGCTTGCTCGGGTCCCGTTTGGTAGTCGTAATAGTTGTTTTCTTCTCAATTTTCATCAAAATTTACGTTTTTCATTAAAAAGTCAAATTTTTTGTTCTGGCAACACTTAAATTCCTCCATAGTTTGCTAGCGCCCGCCGAGACGCGTCTTTTGACACCCCTCACGTGCGTCTAGCCCCCATAGAACACCCTCAAATTCAATTTTAAAGTAAAATTTGGCCCGCCCACCCGCCCTTGAGTTGCGTACTATAGCAGACGGGTGAATTTTGGCAAAAAAGTACAAAAAATTTTTAAACTCCCATTTTGAAGAGCAAGGCTTATTCTTACCCCCGCAATAGTTTTGATACAAATCGGTAGCTCCTAGGCTCATCACTGTCACACGAAAGGCATCTTAGGGACAATATTTTACTTATTCGACTAAGTCTTAGTTATAGGACGTGTTTATTACCTACATAGGTAGTGACTCGCTAATCCCCCCTTTACAGGGATTGAGCGTAGGATTTAGTGTCCCCTGATATAGATCTTGTTGCGCAGTTTCAAACCTCATTTTAAAATGTTCGGAATCAGAACACCCGTCATCAAGACTAAAGCTTTGGAAGAGAGTGCGGACGCGGGGAGGCCACAACTGGCGCAGGCTGGCCCTTCGGTGAGGCGTAGTATAGGAGAGTGGGAGGCCGAAAGACCGAGGTCTGGACAGCCACTGAAAACACCCACGCCCCCGAAGAAGGCCCCAGTGACTACCCCACCAAAAATAAAGTCAAAAGTTACGCTAGCCCGTCAAACCAGGGAAGGAACCGAGGAGAGCTCGCCACAGGAGGCGCAACCCGTGAGGTACTTATCACGAACCACGGAGGCCAAGGCGTGTCTCTCCAAGGCTAAACTTCAACTCCTTAGGTCCCGGAACTTAAAAAAGGAAATTAAGGATGAAATCACCAAAGCCGTCGAGAGACTTTATCAGCTGGTAAAGGAGTGCGAAACAGAGAAAGGGAGAGGAACTGCGGTGGAAGAATCGACGGAAACAAGGAAGGAGCCTCAGCCGGCTGCGGGTGAACCGACAGAGCTGATGAGGAGCCTTGTTGAGGGCCTAAAAGAACACAAACAGGCCCTGGAGGAGTGTCAACACCACACCCGGGCTCTGTCGGAACATCTGCAGCAGGCCCCTCGCTATGTTGCGGGTCAGGGTCCCACCTTCGCGGAGATCGCCGCCGTCCCAAAGCAGAACATCCAAGAACCTCTTCACTCGGTGATCATATCATCTGTCGATGATCAGGATACGGGTGAAGAGGTGATTGCGAAGCTAAGAACGGCGGTCGATGCCAGAAACGAGGGCACGAGGGTGGAACGGTTACGCAAGGCGAGGGACCAGAAGGTGGTAGTGGGGTTCAAGACCAGGGAGGAGCTGAGCAGGGTTACGGAACGAATAAAGAAAGCGGGAACTCTGGTTGTGGAGGAGGTGAGAAATAAAGATCCGCTCATCATTATAATGGACGTCCTCTCCTGCCACACCGATGCTGAAGTAACCCAGGCTCTGCAGCGGCAAAACTCCCACCTAGTCGGGGACATAACTGCGGAGGACTTGAGGCTGGGGGTGAAGTACCGTCGAAGGACGAGGAACCCCCACATGTGCCACGTCGTTCTGCAGGTGTCCCCCGCAGTGTGGCAGAGGCTGACTACTGCGGGCCGCGTGCACATCGACCTGCAGCGAGTGCGGGTGCAGGATCAGTCTCCTCTGGTGCAGTGCACTCGCTGCCTTCGTTTCGGCCATAGCCGGAAATTGTGCACGCAGCCCGCTGACCTCTGCATCCACTGCGGTGAACCCCACTTGCGGGCTGACTGCCCGTCACGCTTGGCGGCTGAGGCACCAAAGTGTCAAAATTGCTTTACGGCAAAATTAGAAAAGACGGACCACAGCGCCTTCGATCGTCAATGCCCGCTGCGTCTAAAATGGGACGCCTTGGCACGCTTGTCAGTGGCGTACTGCTAAAGTACAATTAGCCACACCTGGATTTATTAAGCACTGTAAAAACCAGACGTCCACTGTTTCAGGATGCTGGGAAGACTCGGGAGCTCGAACAAAACTTAAATACAGAATCAGAACCATTCCAAAAATATCTGGATCGAGAGAATTAGCTACAGGAGTAAAGCAAATTGGATCCAATTTTGTGAAGAATTTGGCCCAATTGACAGCAGACACAAACTCTAATTCCTTCGCATCCAGCAAAATTACTAAGGAAATAGAATCAGTTAATTTAGGCTTTAATAGTAAAACAAACATTCATTCATATTATATCATTTATTTAAATTCCTTAAACTCAATGCCAACAAACGAGCTCTTCAATGAAGACAAAAGTGGTCGCCGCACTCCTGGCAAGGCACCAGTCCGGAAAACGCGAGTCCCCAAGCAGCACCTGAAACAGAAAAGAGCACAGGTTAAAAAAGTCGTAAGCAATGTGTCAAGAATAACAGTTCTGAGTCTGCCCAAGAAAACAGATACAAAACAAAGACATCTAAATATAGGAATAAATATGTGTACGTTAGGAAATAAAAATAAGAAATTAGGTTAAGAAAAGTATGTCTATATGATATATTGCATATATATTAGCATAGTCATAGTCTAAAATAGGTATTAGAAATAAATAGTTTTAAATATATTTAAGAAATTAGTTAAGTATAGGTAGACTCTTATTATTTGAAAAACATAAAAAGAAAAAAATAAAAATAGCAATTAGATAAATAAATTAGAAAGTAAGATATAGTTAACGTTTTATTAAAGAAATAGTCAAATTCAATAAGCGAAATATAAAAATCAATAAAACAAATCGCAATAAAAATCAAACCGGGGACAACAAGGTCTCTGATCACGTCAGAGGGACACTAGCAAGGGCAGGAGTGGGTTTTAGCCGGTAAGAGTCCGGCACTGCCCAGACTGGCTCACAAGTGGGCCAGTCTGGGCGTCCATGAGGATTTCCCACTCCTGCCAAAACAAAAAAAAAAAAAAAAAAAAAAAAAAAACCTAACCTAACCTAACCTAACCTAACCTAACCTAACCTAACCTAACCTAACCTAACCTAACCTAACCTAACCTAACCTAACCTAACCTAACCTAACCTAACCTAACCTAACCTAACCTAACCTAACCTAACCTAACCTAACCTAACCTAACCTAACCTAACCTAACCTAACCTAACCTAACCTAACCTAACCTAACCTAACCTAACCTGAGCGAACCTAACCTGAGCGAACCTAACCTGAGCGAACCTAACCTGAGCGAACCTAACCTGAGCGAACCTAACCTGAGCGAACCTAACCTGAGCGAACCTAACCTGAGCGAACCTAACCTGAGCGAACCTAACCTGAGCGAACCTAACCTGAGCGAACCTAACCTGAGCGAACCTAACCTGAGCGAACCTAACCTGAGCGAACCTAACCTGAGCGAACCTAACCTGAGCGAACCTAACCTGAGCGAACCTAACCTGAGCGAACCTAACCTGAGCGAACCTAACCTGAGCGAACCTAACCTGAGCGAACCTAACCTGAGCGAACCTAACCTGAGCGAACCTAACCTGAGCGAACCTAACCTGAGCGAACCTAACCTGAGCGAACCTAACCTGAGCGAACCTAACCTGAGCGAACCTAACCTGAGCGAACCTAACCTGAGCGAACCTAACCTGAGCGAACCTAACCTGAGCGAACCTAACCTGAGCGAACCTCTCGCAATCTGAAAACCGAAATCAACGCCTCGCCAACGCCGAGGTACTCAACGCCATAAATAGGCACTACGAGCTCGTAAAGGAGGCAGCGCGGGACAAAGCCGTTGTCGACATACCTGCGGCCCCACAGACAGCCGCGCTGTTGTCGCCGCCCACGGACGAACAGTCGGAGCTTATGAGGACCCTAGTGGCAGGCCTCAAGGAGCACAACAGGCCCTGGAGGAAAATAACCACCACGCCCAGGCCCTGTCAGAACATCTGCAGCAGGCTCCCCGCTTTGTGGCAGGCCAAGGTCCCACCTTTGCGGAGATCGCCGCCGCCCCGAAGCAAAGGATCCAGGAACCTCTTCACTCTGTCATCGTATCTTCTGTCGATGATCAGGACACGGGTGAAGAGGTAATTGCGAAGCTAAGGACGGCGGTCGATGCCAGAAATGAGGGCACGAGGGTGGAGCGCCTGCGCAAGGCGAGAGACCAGAAGGTCGTAGTGGGGTTTAAGACCAGGGAGGAGCTGAGCAGAGTCACGGAGAGGATCAGGAAGGCAGGAAATCTGGTGGTGGAAGAGGTGAAAAACAAGGACCCGCTTGTAATAGTGAAGGACGTCCTCTCCTGCCACTCAGATGCGGAGATCACCCTGGCTCTGCAGCGGCAAAATTCCCACTTGGTCGGGGACCTACCTGCAGAAGACTTGAGGCTGGGGGTGAAGTACCGTCGAAGGACGAGGAACCCCCATATGTGCCACGGCGTTCTGCAGGTGTCCCCCGCAGTGTGGCAGAGGCTGACTGCGGCGGGTCGCGTGCACATTGACCTGCAGCGAGTGCGAGTACTCGATCAGTCGCCATTGGTTCAGTGCACTCGCTGTCTGCGTTTTGGACATAGCCGAAAGCTGTGCACGCAGCCCGCCGACCTCTGCATCCACTGCGGTGAGCCCCACTTGCGAGCTGACTGCCCGTCGCGCCTGGCAGCTGAGGCACCGAAATGCCACAATTGCCTCATGGCGAAATTAGATAACACCGACCATAACGCCTTCGATCACCAATGTCCGTTGCGCCAGAAATGGGACGCCTTAGCGCGCCTGTCAGTGGCATATTGCTGAGGTGCAATCAGCCACACCCGGAAATTGCAAGGATAGCAGAAAAGCCCAAATGGACCAACACCTGTGCTTTCTACAAAATGATGTCAGCAAGAATCGCGAGCTCCAAACATGTCCTGAAAATCAAAATACACAAGTATTATCAGACAACAAGAACCACAGTCAGAAGAATTCAAAATAAAAATGTAGCAAATTGGAGTCGATTTTATGAAAAAGGGGCAATTGATACACTTACTAGATTTTGCTTGAAGATTAATACACGAACAGATTCTTTTAGCATTTTTTCGCGAATTATAAAACACAAATTTTTCTCGATCTAAGTATAACAACAACAAAAACAAATGTGTGTGTTTGTTAATAACAAATGTAAGTAAAAACCCATTACAGCCAGTATTATATGTATGTATTACGGTCCTAGTTTTGAAGAAGCCACTTTTTGAAGTCACCTACTCACCTTCGCTCCTATATGAGGAGCAATCACTATACCTAAGGTAGTATGACAAGCTTGCTGCCGGATACAGACGAAAATATTGTAATTATGATCAATTGTCGAGGTCCCTAGCTAACCACGTAATGCCAGACGTTAAATTAAGCGCCGATCATCCCCGTCTCTCCACCGCAGACGACCGGCGCGGCGTCGCTCGCGCGGTCGCGCGCCATTCACATGCGCAGGTCCTTAGCGGTGGGCACGGCACCCTGCAATTTAGTTTAACCGGGATGCACAGCAATTTCGATTTTCATTTCATAATTACATCTTAGATTACACTGCGAACCTTGTTTGTCTGTCTGCCAATTTTAGATGACGTTTGCATAACAATACAAATAAGAAAAGAATACAGGTCCGAAAGGTGGTCGCATAAAAAAAAACATATATTTAAACGATGTCTCTTAATAGCGCACTTTATTAGAAATCAAACGGCGGAACGGAACCCTCGGTGCGCGAGTTCGACTCGCTCTTGACCGGTTTTTTATATTAATAACAACAGTAAATCTAAATAAAATTGTGTTTTATTACATGCTAGGGTTTGGTTGTCTTACGTTTTAATTTAAACACGAAGTAAAATTGGCGTACAAATTACACATTGTACACGAACAGAATAACTTGACAAACCTTCGCAAATTTTAAAATGAAAATTTCTCTCGATTTCAACAGAGTAGCCTAATAGCAACTCAGTAGCCCTTAGGTACAAAGTATAAGTCGACGGACAACAACAAAACTAAATATAATTACGATATGATCATAATATTGGGTTATGTCAATTAGAGACGTTCGTTACTGGGACGATTCAGAAACGATTACATTACCGCTAAGTATCCGTGTGGTTTCAGTTAGAGCACCGTTAGTTCCATATGGAACAATAACGGGATCTTATTACTGAGACCTAAAACCTTATCTATCTATCTAAACATATAATAAATTTGTAGAAAAGTGGTGTCTGTACAATACAAATATATAAAAAAGTAGCAGGGGTTGTTATTATATCGATGCCGAACCCGAAATTGTAATTAATTTTTTTTTGTCTGTTTGTCTGTTTGTCTATGTGTTTGTGCACGCTAATATCAGAAACGGCTTATTCGATTAAGATGCATTTTCACCAATATATTGTAGTAAGCTTCACTTAACATTTGGTGTTTATTTCATGTCAATCGGTTCATAAATAAAAAAGTTATGTCAATTTAAAGAATCACAGCGAACATTTGTTAAGGTATTCTATCAGAGTACGTATACGCCTCGCGCCTGCGCGTCCGTGTATAAAGCGCAACTCATTGCGCTTTATACACGGACGCGCAGCGCGCGCGCTCAAGCCACGCCGCTGTTACCCCCGATCCAGCTGTCCCTTGCTGTCCTCCCCCAGCGACGCCCTAAGCCGAGGTTCGTACCCTTAACGCGACACCACGCAGTGCAACACGACACCGTCACTTCGTGTCCAATAGTTATTACAATAGTTACTATCAGTTTTTTTATAAATATGTATGATAGTCTGTAAGGTATTTATGTTATGGGTCTTTGTTACCTGAAATAAATGATATATTATTATTATTATTATTAACGTCGTCGCTTAGTTTGTATCTAAGTTTTTATAAGCCCTGGCTGGAGGCTACAATTCTTATGTGGCATCCACAGGCAAGTCCGGCTAAGTAGTTACCAACCCTATGGTTGAACAATGAGTTGCCGTTATAAAAAAAAATGTGTGCGTGTACTAGCGTACACTCGTAAGAAGTGAAACTTCTTTATGACGTTATTTTTCAAAAAAAAATGTAACTGCTCAAAACGGACCGCAAAATACATTGGAGACATTTACCAATCCCTACTCCGCTGGAGAAAGTATACTTCGAATCACGCGTGGTAGGGATAAGAAGTAGATGGCGCGTAATGGAAAAATGTGACACGTAACGAAAAAATGTGACGCGTAACGATAAAATGTTACACTACATTTTTTTCCAACCCCGATAAAGAAGTTTCACTTCAAAAAAAACGCGCCGCTGCCATAAGGATTCAGCTATTCGTACCAAAAGCAGGTATCCTGGAGAGTATAGGCGTAAAGTTGCATTTGATTATTGCGATTCACTTGAATACTGACTGTTTGCATATTTCATTGATTTATATTTTAGGGTTTGTAGGTTAGGTTCTTTTAATTTTCTACGTCACCGAAACCTACGTCACCAAAACCTACGTCACCAAAACCTACGTCACCAAAACCTACGTCACCAAAACCTACGTACCAAAACCTACGTCATCAAAACCTACGTCACCGAATCCTACGTCACCGATACCTACGTCACCGAAACCTACGTCAACAAAACCTACGTCAACGAAACCTACGTCACCGAAACCTACGTCACCGAAACCTTCGTCTCCGAAACCTACGTCTCCGAAACCTACGTCACCAAAACCTACGTCACCGAAACCTACGTCACCGAAACCTACGTCAACAAAACCTTCGTCACCAAAACCTACGTCACCAAAACCTACGTCACCAAAACCTACGTCACCAAAACCTACGGCACCAAAACCTACGTCACCAAAACCTACGTCACCAAAACCTACGTCACCAAAACCTACGTCACCAAAACCTACGTCACCAAAACCTACGTCACCAAAACCTACGTCACCGAAACCTACGTCACCGAAAACTACGTCACCGAAACCTACGTCAACAAAACCTACGTCACCGAAACCTACGTCACCGAAACCTACGTCACCGAAACCTACGTCACCGAAACCTACGTCACCGAAACCTTCGTCACCAAAACCTACGTCACCAAAACTCTGAACACAAAATATCTGGCTTGCTTTCTATAAGAGAGAGAGAGAGACAGACAGAGAAACATGCGACGCCGCACAGCTTACAATAGCTTACTATAGCAAAAAGTGTCGTGACAACTTTTCCTAAGAATTTTTTCCGTCTAGCCCCCTTTCACAACGCGCGATAAGGAACTTCGTTCCAATAATAAATAATAAAAAATACTAATAATAATGAATCCTGACAGTGTTTCTGCACAAGTTCCGGATATTGCCGATGGAGTTAGGTAAGTAGAGATTATATACAGATAATAATAAATGCTTTAGTAGTTTTAGCAAGTACGCACTATAACCTCTCTTCTAATTAATCGAAAGGAACTTCGTTCCATCCGGGTGTCCCTTGACACCTCTCAAGTTTTATTAATAAAGCTACATTGGACATTAACACGTTAGCTGCGGCACCAATTTTTGCAAACTTTCCGTTCCTGCGGCACGAGGTTTTATCGGCCCGCACCGTGACCAGACGTTAGGGCGATACGCGGTCTATTAGACCCCACCTCCTTTAACAGACTAAAAACCATTTTCAGGCGCGAAATCAAAGAAAATTGAAAAATTTGGTCCTTATCGATATAGACAGTGAATTGATGAACCCTAATCTACCGTCGCCTCGGGATCTGATAACTAGTTTAGGAATTATTGGCAAAACAAAATATGGGATCTTATACACCTCGTAACGCACTGAAATAGGGTAAATTTTCGCTAAGATTAGTGATGGGAAAAATAATATCGACGCAACGACGTTTATCTATTTTTGTGTTAAAATCTTAATGCGGTTCACAGAATAGAAAAAAAAGAAAACCAGAAGTAGAAAAGAAACTATCATATGTATTCTGCCTCGGGCTTTAAAAATTAACATACAATAACAATATTAGAACTAGAATTAACATAAAAAAATCAGTAACAATATAGTAATCAGTAGCACTCATAAACTTTTTTAAAACTTACCTGTTTTGGTTCTGTTTCTGGGTTTTTTAAAATTAACTTCTTCCGACATCGTTTAGACATGTTCGGCGATGTAAAAGGACGTGCTCTCCTATCGACGTGATGCACAACACTAGTCGCGGGAAGCTCGCGTTGGGTGCGGTACGAGGTCCGGGTGGATATGGGACGTTTTAGCCTCGTCCCGCACTGCATTAAAATTATATTAATTCAGTGCGGTACGAGGCCTAAAACATCCGGTACCAAGGTAGGTATACCACCGAGTCCGGGACCATTAGCACGTCTCAAATATACATTTATCTCTTTTCTATACTGGACCAAACTAAAGCTATGCCCTTCGCACGACAGAGATGTTCACGTTTTTCCTTGCCGCACCACAAGGAAGTTGCATGCGGGGTGATTTAGGCCTCGTTTCGCACTTAACGTGTTAATTGGTGTTTGATTCAAAAAAAAAATCAGTAACAATATAGTAATCAGTAGCACTCATAAACTTTTTTAAAACTTACCTGTTTTGGTTCTGTTTCTGGGTTTTTTAAAATTAACTTCTTCCGACATCGTTTAGACATGTTCGGCGATGTAAAAGGACGTGCTCTCCTATCGACGTGATGCACAACACTAGTCGCGGGAAGCTCGCGTTGGGTGCGGTACGAGGTCCGGGTGGATATGGGACGTTTTAGCCTCGTCCCGCACTGCGTTAAAATTATATTAATTCAGTGCGGTACGAGGCCTAAAACATCCGGTACCAAGGTAGGTATACCACCGAGTCCGGGACCATTAGCACGTCTCAAATATACATTTATCTCTTTTCTATACTGGACCAAACTAAAGCTATGCCCTTCGCACGACAGAGATGTTCACGTTTTTCCTTGCCGCACCACAAGGAAGTTGCATGCGGGGTGATTTAGGCCTCGTTTCGCACTTAACGTGTTAATTGGTGTTTGATTCAAATACATTTTGCAGTGCATTATCTGAAGTAAAACTAAAAAAATAAATGCTTGTTTTTAAAATTAGGTGTATTACTATTTTTACAAATTTGCAACAGTTGTTAAATAGATGCTCGTTATGACATATTTTAATGAACATATTTTGGTGCACATTCAGTATATTTGGTGGAACACAGGCAAAATTAGGTAAATGAAATGGGAATAAATTGAAGTACTTTTAAATACCATCCATACAAAAATAGTACCATACCGCGTGATGAGCATTTTCTGCTGAGAGAATAAATCTGAATATCTGGAACACCTGTTGTAGAACTCCAAGAGCCCAGCTACACCATAACACATATAGGAATGACGTCTAAGCAAAAGTTGTTCGGTCTGATGGTCATTTCCTATTGACAAAATCAAAGATCAGAAACATCTGATGTGGAAATCAAAGCTATCACTAATTTCACTGTATAATTATAAAATAACATAAGCTGGGAGTACTTCCACGCGGTGAAGGCGGTAACAGTTTAGGACACATTTTCGATGACGATGGTATATCATTGAAAATTTGACTGTACTGGCCAAAACTCCCATTTATTTTTTTGATTTTATCGAATAAATATGCCTTTGGACTTATGTTATTTGAGTGTTTAATTTCCTTTTCTATTTATCTTCGTGACACAGTAGCCTATCCGATAACGCAGGGTAGCAGTCCCTGAGATTTTAATTGATCAGGTATATTCACAATAAAACTATAACCATGCCTAGAAAGAGGTCAAATCTTTTCCAATGTTCCAAAAGAGGTAAAAGATTGAAGATCATAAGATCCCAAGAATCTGCCACAGAGCGTCATGAGAGACTTGATGCTGTTCGAGAACATCCGGCTGCAACTCGCTCCGTTTAAACCTCTTCGGATCGCGAAGCACGCTTGCGTTCTCAGCGTTACGCATCTACATTGGCTAAAGACCAGTGAAGAATATGATGCGCGACTGACCGCTGATCGATCGTCATGCATTGTCTCGCGAGTCGGAGAAGTTCACGGAAAGAGAATTACGCTCGAGTTCCAAGCGTATATCCACATCGACTTCGAGGTCTCTAGAGACAAGTGCGGAACGTAATGCGCGACTGACCGCTGATCATGAAAGTCATGCATTGTCTCGCGAATTGGATACGTTCATGGATAGAGAATTAGGCTTGAGTTCCAAGCGTATCTACGCATCGACCTCTAGGTCTAGACAAGTGAGGAACGTGATGCGCGACTGACCGCTGATCGTGATTCAGATCTTCGATTTTGACGACCCCGTTGTCGCTGGCATAAGCAACAGGATACGCGTACGAAGTCGCGGGCAGAAGCTAGTCCTATAGTTTATTTCAATGTGTTTATACCAACAAAAATAGGTACATTCTAGGCAAATAGAGACTATTCTATTCATTATAAATTACTTATTTTTTCTGCAGACAGCATTTTTTGTATGCATTAAAGTCGGCTAAAGTACAGTCTGTAAATCATTGACAGTCGCCAAGTCGTCCACGAATACGTCTGTAGACAGAGCAATCGTGCGGGGCGAGACGGGGAAGGGCGCTCCCGAACTGCGTACGCTACCTTGTTAGTAATTCGGGAGACAACTTTCAGGGCTATCGTATGTCAATTTATTTTTGTTTTGATTTGTGTATCACTACATAGTATAAAGCAAAGTCGCTTCCCGCGTCCTAATGTCTGTATGTATGTCTATGTATGCTTAGATCTTTAAAACTACACAATGGATATTGATGCAGTTTTTTTTAATAGATAGAGTGATGCAAAAGGATGGTTTATATGTATAATAACATGCTTAATATATTAGAGAACTACTGATAATATGTATAATAACATGCTTAATATATTAGAGAACTACTGATAATTTCAAGTTTTCTAATGCGAAGTCGTAAATAAACACATTTTTTTGCAACGTAACCATTGATATGTTGTACCTATGTTGCAGTCAAAACTCTTAACCACTATAAGTCAAAGTACTATAGACTAGCAAAATCAGTCGAAAGTACTTTTGACCGTATGCTTTAGTCAATAATACTTTTGACTGAAAATTATTGGTTATTAGTACTTTAGACTGCAAATTTGCGGTTAAAAGTATGTCGGCGTCGCATTATAAACAACACGTGCATCAGGCGGCGCGGTGGTGCCGTAGCACCGTAGCGCGCTGCGTCATTCTCCCGCCTCCTTGCTACGGGGCGGAGTTAGTGTGCGCTACGTCGTAGCGCGCCGTATAAAAGGGGCCGCACGGCGGTAAACTGGCACTTGCAAGCGGCGACTACGGGCAAGCGGCGACTACGACGACGCCGGAGGGGAGAGTGCTATTGCCGCCCCTGCCGGCGCATATCAGATCAATGATCGCCGTCAAGAGGCGCCTACGCAAGCAGTGGCAGTTCACACGCTGCCCCACCATGAAGAGGCAGCTTAACCGTCTCGCGGAGAAGGTGAAGGCCGAGCTCAAGGCGCTCACCGCCGCGGGCTGGGAGGACTGCATCGACGCCGTAGCGGACAGCTGGCCGGCAATGTATAAACTTTGCCGCCAGCTAACGAATACCCCAGCCCCGGTGCGCCCTCTAGAGAACACCGACGGGGCTCTTAGGTACACAGCGGAGGACCGGGCGGAGGTCTTTGCCGAGCACCTGGAGCGTCAGTTCCAACCGAACCCGACTAGCGACCACGAGCACGTCGCAGCAGTCGAGCAACACCTTGGGGGCTACTTCGGCCCGACGATAGCTCCCGATGAAGATCCCATTTTCTTCCCGCCCGGCGCGGTGAGACGCGCCATCCTACGGACGAAGCCCAGGAAGGCCCCAGGTGCGGACGGTATAACCAACACAGCGCTGCGCCACCTGCCGTACCGTATGGTAGCGGCGCTGGCGCGCCTGTTCACGGGAATACTGCGCACCGGGACCTTTCCCGCATCGTGGAAGGAGGGGCGCGTCATCATGTTGCCCAAGGCGGGGAAAAACATCCTGAAGCCGGAGAGCTATCGTCCCATCACACTGCTGCCTACCATCTCCAAGGTGTTCGAAGCGCTCCTGCTGCGGCACCTAACACCCCATATCTCGCCGAGACCGGAGCAGTTCGGGTTTCGGGCGGGACATAGCACGACGCTCCAATTGTCGAGGGTACTGCACCTTCTCGCAGCCGCGAGGAACAGGAAGGAGTACGGGGTTGCAGTATTCCTCGACATGGAAAAGGCCTTCGACCGTGTGTGGCACGACGGCCTTATTTACAAAATAGCCACCTCGGACGCGCCCCGTCGCGTTGTCAAGGTGGTCTCTAGCTTCCTCTCTAACAGGACTTTCAGGGTGGTGGTCGACGGGGCGCTGTCAGGCGCGCGCCCGGTGCTAGCAGGCGTGCCCCAGGGCAGCTGCATATCGCCGGCGTGTTACTCACGTTACACCGACGACATCCCCGCCACGGACGACGTGACGCTCGCGCTGTACGCCGACGACGCCGCGTACATAACAACATCAATGAACGCGAAGTACGCGGCCGTCAAGATGCAGCGCGCGCTCGACCTGCTCCCCGAGTGGCTGTCAAGGTGGCGGCTGTCGGTTAACGTGGGTAAGACGCAGGCGCTGGTCACGGGACACGCGCCCCTCCCACCACCGCTGAAACTTCATGGAGTCGACGTCGCGTGGTCACCCCGGGCCAAGTACCTGGGGGTCACCATCGACCGCCGACTCACGATGGGGACACACGTCCGCAAGGTCGCCGCGCAACGTAGGGTCGCCCGCAACCGACTCAAACCAGTGCTCTCGTCCCGCCTCCCGGCGCACGTCAAGTTGGGTGTGTACAAGCTGTACATTCGCCCAATCTTGACGTACGCCGCCCCCGCTTGGTACGCCCTCACGAGCGAGTCGAGCAAAAAGCTACTCCGCGCGCAGCAAAACCTCGCGCTGCGGTCCGTCGTGGACGCTCCTCGCTACGTGAGGAATGACGTCATCCGGCGGGACCTCGGGATTGAGAGCCTGGACGAGTTTGTGCGGCGCCTCGCGAAGGGGATGTTCGCGCGGGCCGACGCATCTGACTGGCCACACATTAAGCAGATTGCGCCCTGGCACACGCGCCCCCCTGACGCGAGACCCCTGCCCCGCGACCTGGTAGCGGACGACGCCCCCATCGTACCGGATTGACGCCTCGAGTAAGCCGCACCCAGGTTACACGCGGCTTATTCGACACATTAGATACTCCACACAGATCAGCATACATCTGTCGCGCAGCGTGTTCTAAGTTAATATAGGCACGTTGCGTAGCACAACAGACAACCACTATCCATACAGTCGCCTAAACTCACGTGCGGACCTCGGTCCGCACTGACATGAGCGGTGTTACACAGTACAATACCGCTCACACATACAACAGCTCTTTAGCCCGGGTCGCGATCGGCTAGCTCTGAGAACGGGACGGGCGGGAGTTATACACCCATATAACTGTAGGCGCGTCGAGTCGGCATTCTCGTCGCAGGTCGTACCCCGCCGGGCCTCCCCCAGGTAACTGGGGGTCTCACCTGGCGGGTACCGACCGCCGAGATGTCGTGAAGATAGCGGCGTTGTGAATCAACGCCGCGGCGCTCCTACAGTTTTACTCATAGCAATAACACACAAGAGTGCGCGTAACTCACGCGCACTCGCTAGGCTCTGGGAACAAATGTTCCCATACATATTGAGGGGCCCGTAGTAGCGGGCCACCGTATGGCTGCCGTGAGGCAAGGGGCAAAGCCCCATCCCACTTGCCACGCCCCCTTACGGGGACGTTGCGACTGCTCCAGTAAACTGGCATTCTGACTACAGGCGTTGCCCGGTGCACAGGTTGTATTGCTCTTAATTATTGTTACTCTGCCTCTCTGTACATTCTTGCTATTTTGTGTGAACTAAGCTGTTACTGTATTACTGAGGTGTCGTGGCTATTATTATAAGGTGTTGAGTTAATTATTCCCTGAAAACAGATTAAGTGAGTAGCTGTAAAATTCATTGATCAAATAATTCTATTTCTTACTGTTAACCTAACGTCTTCTATTTTACAATATGTCTGATCCTGTGCCGTCATCAGAAGTGGGATCAGACCCACTCCCACCTATATCTGGGACTGACGGCAATTTAATGCAGGAACAAATGTCGTTTTTTTTCGGATAGTATGAAATCTATTAAAAAAAAAAAAAAATAGCAGATAGTATGACACCTCGCCACATGACACCCAGTATGCAATTTCCTTTCATATCAGAGTGTAGCCTTATGAAAGAAAGTAACTGTGATCCTATTACTGGTGATTAAAGGGAGTTGGTTCAAATAACGTTAATTGCTCCCTCCAAATAAAATGTCCAACCATGGTACAAAACTGTCTTCTCGATGTTACACATCATGTATTGCCTGATGAATGTCTCAATGATAACATATTATTAGGTCGCGATAATTTGAGGCAAGGAATATCCGTTGTGGTTAGTAACGATGCCTTAACTTTTTCCAAAAAAAAACAAAATGTCATGTCCTAGCTCTAAATTAGAAATGCCTCTTGACATTAATTCGATTGACACAGATCCTTGATATCATCTATAAAGAGGGGAAAAATATGGCACATGCAGATTTCCTTTCACGTAATCATGCTGACCCATCTTTTACTCATAAGCCAGCTAAAATTGTAAAGGAGAAACCCATTTCTGGGCCTAGCTGTTACACGAATCAAATATGTACCAAAAAAATCTACTATTCTGCCTAATTAACCCATTTAAATCTTAGCCTCAATTACAATGGCCAAGTGTAAAAAAAGTACATTTCTATTTTTTTGTTATAAACAACCTTTGTAAACCGTTACAGCTCTTATTTCATCATACGTCACTTTGCAAACACTGGCATTAAACAATAGAGCGTACCCTAAGAATGTAATCGATTTAGCGGATATCGATAATTACAAATTATAATTGTATAATACTCCATTATTTTAGTATAATTGCTTTTTAGAAATTGAAATCATTGTAAAATAAAAAATTCAGGAATATAATTATTTTTTAACGTAAGCACGATTTAAAAATCATTAAAGGAAATAAATAATCGAAAAAATCAAATGCAGCGCGGATTGCACTAGTCAATGTCAACTTCTGTCAATTGTCATCGTTATAATTAGTGTCATAGTGTCATTCGCTTTTCGTATCTTTGCACAAGTGAATGTGTTTTTTGAATTCTCGAGATTTATTACAATATTAAACCTCTGCTGACTGGTCGAATACTGGACTCCGAAATTGATTGACTTCTGACTGACCCTCGCTTGAATATTGGACACCGTATACTGCTATTCCTGCTGACCTTTGCTGGAAAACTGGATCTGGATAATGCTCTTCTGACGACTGGTTAATACGGTATCATGAGCTTGTGCATTAATTGTGGAATAATGGGTCGCGCCTCATTCGGTTAGTATGCGATAATTCTAAAACGTAACATTTTTGTAAGCATGTAATATCACCAATCTCCACTGAACCTGCATTGTTAATTACGGCCGATTCCTTCTCTCAGAGAGGAGTCCTGTGTCCTTGCAGTGGGAATGTAATAAAGCCGCTTATGTTTACCTAAATGTGCCACTCAGATGCTTATTGCTAAATGCTAGTGCTAGAACTAATAGTCAAATGATAAATGTTTGCTTCAGTTAAATGAATATAACTTTATCTGTCAAGTTTGCTGGAATCATGCCAATGCTGTATCTCTTAGTGGAAATAGACCAGATGAGAGTGAACAGACACCTATAGGACACCAGCGAGTGTGTATACACTGTGGAGGTTCTCTTCGTTCGTTCGGCACCAGGGTAGTCAGTTTCCTCCTGCACAATTCCTAGATATTGTATTATTATATTATGATAATCCTAATGAAGAAGATGATTAATAAGACTCTATCTCAATAATACGGTTTTTTATTTTAATAAACCTATTGTTGCAATCTCACTTTACTGTAATTTGAGATAGCATCAAATCCCCTAAATACAATGTTTAAAAATTCAACCCAATAGTGATGTAGTGGGCCTTATCTAGCAAACATATTTTTTAACTGATGTTTTCAGTAATAATTAATCAGAATTTACCGCTGTTTTTTTTTAAATAACCTAACATGTAAACATTTTCTGATTTTACCAATTTGGCCATTGCTGAGAGACGTGAAAATTGGGCTTGTGAAATCTTCCTAGGTGCTCTAATTTATAGCACAATTCCAGCTCTGTAACGCCAGGCCCAAGTTTCTGTGGAGTTTGGGTTTCTCCTTTATCTGAACTGGAGAGAAGTTGGTTATCTGTGGAACAACAACGTGATTCTGAAATATCAGACATTATTTCTAAATTCCGTTCAAATGACTTGCCATCTGAAATGTCACACACATGCGATATTAGACAGGGCGTACTTTATAGTAAAGTCAAACGTAATAAAACCACTAAATGGTTACCAATATTGCCACACTCTTTAACCTAGTCAATGATTAATCACGTACACAGCGAAATTAAACACCTTGGTTATGAAAAAACACTAGATAAATTATACGATCTATTTGTAGATTCATGCGTCGTTTGTAAAACTTCCAAAGGTCCGTCAGGTGCCCAGCAGGTCCATCTACATCCAATCCCTAAATTGGCCGTTCCATGGCATACAATTCATTTAGACTTAGCTGGCAAACTCAGCGGAAAAAGCGAGCGTAAGGAGTATTGTTCCGTGATTATTGACGGTTTTACAAAATTGGTCTTGTTAGAACATACCTTAACCCTAAATGCATCAGATGCTATTAAATCACTTAAAAATGCAGTGAACTTGTTTGGCGCTTCTAAAAGAATAGTTGCAGATCGTGATAAGTCATACAACAATACTGAATTTAAGAATTTTTGCAAAGATAATCGTATTAATTTACATTTAATAGCCACTGGTTCCAGTAGGGCCAATGGCCAGGTCGAGCGTGTCATGAGGACCTTGAAAAATATGCTGACTATAGCTGAAACAGATTCCGATAGCTTATGGCAAGATCATGTAGGCGATATCCAATTGGCTCTCAATAGTACTCGTTGTAGAGTAACAGGGTTCACGCCCTTGGAATTAATGTTTGGTATTAAGAGTAGTTCATTAGGGATATCAAAAGTATCTACCCATCATCCTGATGAAGACAGGTTAAACCTCGAAAACATTCGATCCGATGCTTCTGCTAGTATAAAAAGGCTGGCCCAATATGACATAAGTCGATTTAACAAGAGTAAAGCTATAGTAAAACCTTTTCGGAAAATTATGATGAGGATGACGTGTCGGCGAATAATAACACAGAGGTTCATGAGACTAGGCACCAGTTTAGCAATGATGATATTCAGTCTGTTAATAGTGATACTATCTCTGTCAATAGTGATACCATGTCTGCTAAAAGTGACACTATATCTACCAGTTAAAAAAAAAAAAGAAAAAAAAAAAAAAAAGATCCGGTCCAGTTTAACTGAAGGGATACAAACAAAAAAGATCCGGTCCAGTTTAACTGAAGGGATACACCTGAAGGGCAGTTGCCGGACCAGGGAGTAGATCCGGTCCAGTTTAACTGAAGGGATACACCTGAAGGGCAGTAGCCGGACCAGGGAGCATTAAAAAAAAAATAAAAAAAAAAAGGAGCTCATCTTGTAGGGTCAAAAGTTGACCGGACCAAGAAACAAGCCCTGAAGGGTCATGTATGACCGGACCAAGCAGTAATAATTCTGAAGGGTTATTTATAACCGGACCAGGAGATTGTAAAACTCTGAAGGGTCGATAGACCGGACCAGATTATTACTTTGAAGGGTCTAAGTAGACCGGGCCTGAAAAAAAAATAGCAGGATGACCAAACGGTGCCTAATCAGTTTTCTGTTCTAGATATGACATTATAAGTTTAGCGTACGAGGACGTCCGCTCGCCAAACAACACGTGCATCAGGCGGCGCGGTGGTGCCGTAGCATCGTAGCGCGCTGCGTCATTCTCCCGCCTCCTTGATACGGGACGGAGTTAGTGTGCGCTACGTCGTAGCGCGCCGTATAAAAGGGGCCGCACGGCGGTAAACTGGCATCACAGTTCAGCAGTTCATGATACGCCTCTCGAAGCGTTTCTTTGACACTGCCATAAACCACCGCAATCCCCTGATTGCGGCCGCCTCCCGATACACCCCGTCCCGCATCAGTAAGGTTCGCCGTCCACGGCATACCCTCGTTGCCCCCGACGATGCCACCACTCTCCTCCAGGAGAGCAGCCCGGCTACTAGCACTGTTAGATCAGCATACAGACACAAATTTCCGTCGTTCCGTCCTCGCCGTCGAGGCCCGTCGCGACGACCCTGTCCATTACCATCCCCCCGACCCTTGCTCGCGCGCCAGCCCGCCAGCCCGCGTTGCCGCTGAGCCAGTAGTTTTAAAAACCCCCGATCCAGCTGTCCCTTGCTGTCCCCCCCCAGCGACGCCCTAAGCCGAGGTCCGAACCCCGCAGGGGGTGCCCTTAGCGTGTAGTCGCTTAGTTTTGTAAGTTAGCTTTAGTTTTTATTAAGCCCTGGCTGGAGGCTACAATTCTTTTGTGGCAGCCGCAGGCAAGCCCGGTTAAGCAGTAGACAACCCTTTGGTTGAACTGCGAGATGCCATTTCCAAAAAAAAAAAAAAAAAGTAAACTGGCATTCTGACTACAGGCGTTGCCCGGTGCACAGGTTGTATTGCTCTTAATTATTGTTACTCTGCCTCTCTGTACATTCTTGCTATTTTGTGTGAACTAAGCTGTTACTGTATTACTGAGGTGTCGTGGCTATTATTATAAGGTGTTGAGTTAATTATTCCCTGAAAACAGATTAAGTGAGTAGCTGTAAAATTCATTGATCAAATAATTCTATTTCTTACTGTTAACCTAACGTCTTCTATTTTACAATATGTCTGATCCTGTGCCGTCAAGTACTTATGACTGACGCTCTTCGTAGCATCAGCAGCAAGCAAAGCACTATGAACTCGTTAAATGAATAAAAAATATTTATTAAATGTGAAATCGTTTATTACGAAAAATTTTACATTACAATCAAAACAAAGAAAACATACACTTAAAAATTGTCATTAAAATAGGTAATCAGAAATTTCACAGGTTCTAAAAACGTTTTAGCCTACTGTACTGTAATTGTGTTTTCTTTTCATCAAATTTCGCGTCTTCCACATCCATTGCAAACTTCTCAAATTTTTCTTTTGTCATCACATTGAAAACTATCTTCCATATCTTCTATCGCTAAAATTCTTTGCAAAAAGCGTTCTTTCTTTTCGTAGTCACTAATTTTTGTTCTAATATCAGCACATTCTCCACTAATACCTAATTAGTAATATATAAATGTATATGTGCGTTTGTCACTATTTTTATCGACCACCGATATCGATTAAAATATAATTAAGAGTTTTGACTGATACAACCAGTCAAAACCACTTTTGACGGAATCATGACTTAGTCAAAAGTACTTTTAACCAGCTCCATTGGGCAAAAGTACTTTTAACTGTTATTTCAGTCAAAAGTATTATTAACCAAGGCATACGGTCAAAAGTACTTTTGACTGATTTTGCTAGTCAAAAGTACTTTTGACTGGTTAAGAGTTTTGACTGCAACATAGAACGTAACTCATAAACAGTTTACTTGGGACAATCCTAGCTGTTGCGACAATGCCTACGTTGTCGGCATACCACGAGATCAAAAGCCGCCCCTAAGACGACTCACTGAACAACAATATCTACAAAAATAAGCTTCGGCCCCTGTACGTTTTCCAAAGGTTCATGACCTCAGCGTCGTCCCGGAACAATTATGTCAAAGATAATTATAATTTTATATCAATTGATGTCGCTAGCAAAACTTATCTTTAAAGATACCTACTGCAGTGCATGACGCGTCTGTATCACGCCCTGCTGGCTAACTGCTGGTCGCTGTCGGGCGTAGCGACCGCACGAGGATGTGGAGCGGCACAACATGCACCGGCCGCACAGCGCACGCGGGCTTCTCCTTTGACTGAGTGCACAGACTACAATATGTAGTACCTATAGACTGAGTGTCATCACTTACTGAGTGATACCTACAGTAGGGCGGGCGGCGCGGCGCGTGTTTGTAGGTAGTTGTTTAGTAACGGATCTACCTAAATACGATAGCCGCGCGGGAACTTTGACGAAACAGCCGATTGGGATAACGCCACAACAAACTACGACGACCAAATATTTGAGTATTTGAATCGGTCAAAAATAAAATATGAAATCACATGGAAAAAAGCCCGTTCATCATAAAAACTTCCATCACCGTGCAGAAATTAAATATAATGCGACGATATAATTGTTAAATTGCATTTAATGCTAATAAGTATTCCATTTGAGTCTAAAAATCTGTGACGTCAAAATGTTATTTTCATACAAATCACGTACATAATGCCGCGTTTTGACAGTTCTTAAAAAGTAACGTTATTGACTACCCTTTCAAATAGGTACCCCATTGTATGATTTATGACGTAGTTAGTTTAATAACTTATAACTTAATCTTGGCGTACTAGGTATGCGGATATTTTATTTGTTGTAGTGTGGCTGTTGTGTGAGAGTTTTGTTTGTAACCCTGTTCAGAGCAACGTTTACACGTTTTCATGAGCTTATTTGGTACTTACCTACGTGTACTGGACGAGTTCAAACCTCCGCTCTGGACACAGCTCAGCACGGCGCCCGGCGCGCGGCGGCGCCCGGCGCCTATGGATCGCCTTCACATTTAGCAACACACAATTATTGTACGCTACCGTAAAACGGGGTGACATTGATTAATTTTTAATTTGAAATGGATGCCACGCTTGCAGTTTCAACGATAAAAATGTAAAAAAAAAACTGCAGTGTAGACTCATTACGTAAATTAAGTATTGCAACAAAAAAGTTTCAATTAGTCCATACTTTTTTTGGAAAAAAATAAAAACCTGTTTATTATTTTAAATTGATAATGGGGCTACTTTGTCACCACTTCTTTTTTTATTTCATTGCAAAGACACCCCGAAAACGACAAATCTTTTAGACCTTTTCGACACTAAACTTTAACAAATATTTTTTTAAAGTTCCGACAACGACTACTCGTTGACGCTTCGGCAAAATATGGCCGATCAGTCAGTCTGGCCATCAGAACAAACCAAATTTTGGCTGCGTTAAGTATCCCGCAATAAATCCGAAAAAAACATATCAAGTTTAGCTATCATCAAAGTCACCCCAGCTCTCAAAGTAACCCCGTTTTACCGGTATTTAACCGTGTCAACGCCGTGAGAATCTTTTCATTTAATAAACTGTTCCTGGCTTTCACTCTCTTGCTCATAAACTAGTCTTTTAACCCCACCCCACAAAAAAAGTCTGTAGCTGCAATACATCAAACATAAACATCCGTCCGCTGTGGCTACGACCGCTGTACTGGCGCCTCGCGCCGCGCCGCCGCGCGCGCGCTCCTGCGTATATAAGTGTGCGCGCGTACATAGCGAGTCGTTCCCACCCGTCGAAGATCCAGATGATCCTCTGCCCCCCGTCACCCCTGACGAGGTGCAAGACATCATCAAGGGTCTTCAGGCTCGTAAAGCCCCCGGCTCAGATGGAATTACCAATAGGGTATTCAAACTCTTCCCCGCCCAACTGATCATGCTCATGACCGCCATCTTCAATGGCGCCATGAGTAATAACATGTTCCCACAAGCCTGGAAAGAGGCCTCTGTTATAGGTATCCCCAAACCCGGCAAACCCAAATCAGACCCCACCAGCTATCGCCCCATCAGTCTGCTCAACGTGCTCGGCAAAATCTACGAGAGGCTTATTTATAAGCGTCTCAAGGACTATGCCGAGGCGAAGAGCCTGATTCCGGACGAGCAGTTCGGGTTCCGTACCCAACACTCGTGCGTCCAGCAAGCGCACCGCATAGTCGAGCACATCAGTGCCGGCTTCCAGCGTGGCGCTATGACTGGCGCCCTGTTCTTCGACATAGCGAAGGCTTTCGACAAAGTCTGGCACAATGGCTTAATATATAAGCTATACCAACTCGGCGTGCCCGACCGTCTCGTGCTCATCTTACGGGACTTTTTGTCGAACCGCACCTTCCGCTACCGCATCGAGGGCGCTCTCTCCGCCCCCCACCCGATTCGCGCCGGAGTCCCCCAGGGCTCCGTTCTCTCCCCCCTAATCTTTACCCTGTTCACTAGCGACATCCCCAAGAGTAAAAAGGCCCAATTGGCGTTATTCGCCGATGACACGGCCATTTACTACACAGGGACCAGTCCGCCAGCTATAGCTCAGACTCTCCAGACCTCGGCCAACGTCCTCGGCGCTTGGTTCCGGAAATGGAGAATCGAGGTCAACCCCGATAAAAGCCAGGCTGTTCTCTTTAGGAGAATTCGTAGGGCCCTCCCCAACCCCCCTAATCCGATCACCATGTACGGCAAGCCGATCCCTTGGGCGAAGCATGCCAAGTACCTGGGTGTCACTCTCGACCAACACCTCAGTTTCGCAGAGCACATAAAGCAGGTCCGTTCGCGGGCCGCTTTCGCTCTCGGTAGGCTCCAATTCATGCTTACAGAACGCAGCAAATTGTCACTCCGGTGCAAACTGCGTCTCTATAAGGCTGTAATCCGTCCCATTATGACATACGCTTGCGTCGTCTTCGCGCACGCCAAACCCAAGTATCTGCATCGAATGCAGACACTTCAAAACCGGTTCCTCCGTAAGGTCTCAGGAGCTCCCTTTTACGTCCGTAACATGGACCTTCATGTAGATTTTAAACTCCCCACAGTTCAGCAGTTCATGAAACGCCTCTCGAAGCGTTTCTTTGACACTGCCATAAAGCACCGCAATCCCCTGATTGCGGCCGCCTCCCGATACACCCCGTCCCGCATCAGTAAGGTTCGCCGTCCACGGCATACCCTCGTTGCCCCCGACGATGCCACCACTCTCCTCCAGGAGAGCAGCCCGGCTACTAGCACTGTTAGAGTAACATACAGATACAAATTTCCGTCGTTCCGTCCTCGCCGTCGAGGCCCGTCGCGACGACCCTGTCTACTCTCATCCTCCCGACCCTTGCTCGAGCCAGCCCGCGTTGCCGCTGAGCCAGTAGTTTTAAAAACCCCCGATCCAGCTGTCCCTTGCTGTCCCCCCCCCAGCGACGCCCTAAGCCGAGGTCCGAACCCCGCAGGGGGTGCCCTTAGCGTGTAGTCGCTTAGTTTTGTAAGTTAGGTTTAGTTTTTATTAAGCCTTGGCTGGAGGCTACAATTCTTTTGTGGCAGCCACAGGCAAGCCCGGTTAAGCAGTAGACAACCCTTTGGTTGAACTGCGAGATGCCATTAACAAAAAACAAAAAAACAAAAAAAACATAGCGAGTCGAATCGAAAGCGATCCGAATGACGACGCTCGACGCGCCACCTCACGGAGTATTTGTGAATTAAAAGAAAATGAAATCTTTATTTGTAAACATAGGTTTTTTAGTGGTGTTACAATTAAATAGGAGTTCCGTCTATGTTTTGCGTTTAAGCGTACAAATTAAATTGATAATTATAATCAGTTTCTATGAAAATTTAAATTACAAAAATTACATAATGTCAGAATGATTATAATTTAGCAATTAGATTATATTTTATTACAGTCAAATAGTTTTACACATACAAACACATTAATTGTCACATAAACATAGGGGTAATAATTATAACAGTTTTATTTCAATCGATAATATAATTTAATGCAATATCAAGTTTTAGTAATTGTTTGTGAACTATATTTTTGTATATAATGCTAACTAGATTCCTATTAGCCTATAAGTTCTGTACATATTTTTGTAAATATTCATTCCATCAAGATTCCTCAATACACGTTGTTGTTGTTAAAAAGTTCGTCTGGAGTTTTACTTGGCTACACCGCCTAAGCGCTACATTGGTGACCCCGACGTGATTAACTTAAAAACCTCCAGATCATACTGCATAGTGCATCATGGCCAACAGCAAGAACGGTGATCAATAACTCTCCGGTGTGTCGACGTCATTGCGCATCCCACCCATCAGGCGTGATAAAATACGGTTATGGTTCGCGCAGTTTGAAGCCGTAATGTCTTCACACAAGAAAGGCGACCAGGCAATGTACGAGCTAGTCATCGGACAACTGGAGCGGCAAGACCTTGATGAAATCTCCGACATCTTTTTCCGCCCACCCGAGAATCACCGGTACGAAGCCCTGAAGAACCGCCTGTTCCAAGTGTACGAGGAATCCGAGCAACGGCAAGTACAGAGGTTACTCTCTGAGATGGAACTCGGCGACCTGAAGCCTTCGCAGGCCGCAGCTACTGCGCCGAATGAAGAGTCTCGCCGCTGAAAACATCTCCGACTCAGCGCTACGTATTATGTGGACAAATCACCTACCACAGTCTGTTCGAGCTGTCCAAGCCGTTAGTGACAACATCGCCAAGCAGTCCGACATCTATGAGCTAGCTACGATGACAAGATCTTAGAGCAGACGCAACCATATGGCGCAATCGCTGCAGTTTTCTTCGCTCCCACCAGCACCCAGGTACCTACATCAATCGAGGCTTCTCCTCGACGCGCTCACCAAAGAAATCGCCGAGCTAAAAGCATCACGCTCGAATTATCATCATCGTCGCAAACCATTCAACCGGCAGCGATCAAGATCACGTTCGTCGAGCAGGCCTAATCAGCGACGCGCTTTAACCGACCAATCAGCGACCTGCTACTATCATCGCAAGTTCGGCAATTTGGCACGAAACTGTACGCGTCCCTGCAGTTTCGAAGAAAGTGGTGCCCTCTCGGGAAACTAAAACCTGCGTTGGCTGAGGCGGGAACCGGCGCAAGCATAACTTCTTACCGCCTATTTATAACGGACAGAAACACACGTCTGTCATTTCTAATCGATACTGGCGCCAACATCTCCGTGATTCCACGGAAAAAAGGCGCGAAATCGACACCTACAGATTTTTGTTTGTATGCAGCGAACAACACAGTGATCCCTACGTATGGAAAGAAAACTTTGCAATTAGATCTCAACCTAAGAAGACCGTACACGTGGAAGTTTATCATCGCTGCAGTCAGCAAACCTATCATCGGTGCCGACTTCCTAAAACATCACCAGCTACTTGTCGACATAGCCGGCCGATGTCTCGTCGACAAAGTCACAAACCTCACCGTCAAGGCACCAGTCAGTTACTCCGCAGAACCAACCATAAGAAGTATCGACGTTGATCAGCCATACCATCAGCTACTCAGCAAGTTTCCTGACATCCTACGACCGTCATGTATGAAGGATACTCCGAAGCACCGTGTAGAACATCACATCGAAACCACCGGTCCACCAGTATACAGTAAGTCCAGACCAATACCACCACACCGATACATGCCTGTGAAGAAAGAGTTCGAGTCGATGATGCAACAAGGAATATGCCGTCCAAGCTAAAGCCCGTGGTCCAGCCCACTGCACGTCGTTCCGAAGAAAAACGGTGACATTCGTGTGTGCGGTGACTATCGCCGACTTAATGACGTCACGAAACCAGACCGCTATCCAGTCCCACGTCTCAAAGATTTTACCTACCTACTTCACGGAAAGAAAATCTACACTACACTCGACCTAAATCGTGCTTACCAACAATTGCCAGTTTATGAACCGGACATCGAAAAAACAGTCATCACAACACCTTTTGGACTATTCGAGTTTCCACGAATGTGTCCAGGTCTCAAGAATGCCGGACAAACATTCCAACGTTTTATCCATCAAGTGCTCATCGGGTTAGACTACGCATTCCCATTCATTGATGACGTCATAATCGCATCTGAAAATGAAGCACATCATATCGACGATCTACAAGAAGTGTTACGCAGACTAGACCAGTATGGTATTACAATAAATCCATCAAAATGTGTATTCGGCAAAGAAAACGTCAAGTTTCTGGGCTACGAAGTGTCAAGCAACGGAATCAAACCACCACAAGAAAAAGTCACTGCGATCACTGCTTACCCCAAACCCGAGACGATTCAAGACCTACGTAGATTTATCGGCATGGTAAATTTTTACAGAGATAGTGTACCTAACGCAGCGCACATTCAAGCACCTCTCAACGCCTACCTGCATAATTCCAAGAAGCGCGATAAAACAAAAATCGACTGGAACACAGAAGCGTCACAAGCATTCGAGTTATGTAAAGTCAGCATACAAAACGCAGCTTTACTCGCTCACCCATCTCCATCACCTACCGACGCCATTTCCCTTATGTGCGACGCATCGAATACCTGCGCGGGAGCTGTCCTACAACAACACATAAACAAGAAAAGGATACCACTCGGCTACTTTTCTAAGAAATTCTCCGAAACACAACAGCGATACAGTACATTCAACAGAGAATTATTATCAATCTACATGGCAATCAAACACTTCCGAAAAATGTTCGAAGGCAGAGAACTTATTATTTTCACCGACCACAAACCGCTGACATACGCGATTCGTAAGCCACCGTCCGACAACGATACGCAACGACGCACTCGTCAGCTGTTGGAACGAAGTTCCTTATCGCGCGTTGTGAAAGGGGGCTAGACGGAAAAAATTCTTACGAAAAAGTTGTCACGACACTTTTTGCTATAGTAAGCTATTGTAAGCTGTGCGGCGTCGCATTTTTCTCTGTCTGTCTCTCTCTCTCTCTTATAGAAAGCAAGCCAGATATTTTGTGTTCAGAGTTTTGGTGACGTAGGTTTTGGTGACGTAGGTTTTGGTGACGTAGGTTTTGGTGACGTAGGTTTCGGTGACGTAGGTTTCGGTGACGTAGGTTTCGGTGACGTAGGTTTCGGTGACGTAGGTTTCGGTGACGTAGGTTTCGGTGACGTAGGTTTCGGTGACGTAGGTTTCGGTGACGTAGGTTTCGGTGACGTAGGTTTTGGTGACGTAGGTTTTGGTGACGTAGGTTTTGGTGACGTAGGTTTTAGTGACGTAGGTTTTGGTGACGTAGGTTTCGGTGACGTTGGTTTTTTTTAGCATGTACGCACTATAACCTCTCTTCTAATTAATCGAAAGGAACTTCGTTCCATCCGGGTGTCCCTTGACACCTCTCAAGTTTTTTTTTTATCAGTGAGTTCACAACCGATATACGACATGTTAGCGGTGTAAATAACGTTGTCGCAGACGCATTATCCCGTATCGAAACCATCGATTTGCCATCACCGATTAATTACGAAGCATTATCACACGCCCAAGAAAGAGACAGCAATATACCCATCTTATCACAGCAAACAAATATACATCTTAAGAAAATTGTCATACCCGGTACCAACAAGTCAATATTCTGCGAAACGTCTACACATGTTCGACCATACCTACCAGCTGATTTCCGTCGCATCGCATTCAACGCCGTGCACAATCCAAGTCACCCTGGAATAAGAACAACACGCAAGCTAATGCAAGAACGCTACTTCTGGCCAGCCATGAACACCGACATTGGCGAATGGGCGAAATCATGTACTTCGTGTCAACTGTCAAAAGTTCAACGACACAACCACAGCGACATCGCATCATTCCCTCCGAGTGAACGATTCCAACACGTTCACGTTGATATCGTTGGACCACTGCCTACATCTTCGTGCGGACACCGATATCTGTTAACCATGATCGACCGCAGTACCCGTTGGCCTGAGGCTGTACCTTTGCAAGAGATAACAGCTGATAACGTTGCAAGAAAGTTGTACGAAACATGGATATCTCGTTTCGGTTGCCCTACGAGAATAACCACAGATCAAGGACGACAGTTCGAGAGCAAACTATTCCACGACCTTGCACACCTACTTGGAGTGGAAAAATCCCGTACTACTGCCTATCACCCGCAAAGTAACGGTATCGTTGAGCGCTGGCACCGAACACTAAAAGCCGCACTCATGTCTCGACTGGAAAACAGCAACAAATGGATAGCCGAACTACCAACTATATTGATGGGATTACGAGCCGCTACGCGCACCGACACCAACACTAGCGCCGCACAGCTCACCTACGGCCAGTCACTACGCCTACCCAGTGATTTCTTATCACCAACACCCGTCGCAGCGAAGATGGATCACGATTACGTCGATCACCTACACGACGTAATAACGAAGCTCACACCTACATACAAACCGCATTCAAATAAGCGATGTATGTTCGTGCACAACGACCTACAAACATGCAGTCACGTGTTCGTACGCGATGACACCGTCCGTAAGCCGCTGCAACGTCCATACCATGGCCCATACCCCATCACAGAACGGAACGAGAAGTACTACACTATACAGCTAACATTTCGATTCGATCGATTCGGTCGATTTATCTATGTATTTGTACCTTGCCACTAGCCTATAAGATCTGTACATATTTTTGTAAATATTCATTCCATCAAGATTCCTCAATACACGTTGTTGTTGTTAAAAAGTTCGTTTGGAGTTTTACTTGGCTACACCGCCTAAGCGCTACAAGTCTAAGGTTAGGTCTTGCGTTGCGACCGCGAGCGCGCCGGCGGCGCCCCGGCCAAGCGCCCGCCGCGGCCTATCCAACCACAGAACAGTATCCAACGCTCACCGAATCTTCGATCCAGGAAGGCGCGCTGCTAGTGCGCGGCGCCGTGCTCGGCGTGCTGATAGTACAGCTCGGACTGATAGCTTGCACGTCGGTACGCGGAGGGACGCAAAATCCAGTAGGTTTGGAAATGATCTCAAGATTCGGTATCGTGATGGAGTCGGTACGTCGGGGTCGCGGCGGTGGAACATGAGGCAAGTTCGCGGCAAACTGTGTGCTCGATGGTAGATAAGACCGTATCCAGGCACTGCTGGCTCGTGTTCACGGCACCACACACTTCACTGCAATCCAAATGTTTTTCGCGAATTACACAACATGCACTTGACCCAATAAACGCGCGACTGGCTGCCGCTGGAGCCGCGGAAGGGGCGCGCGCGCGGGCGCCTGGCGCGGGGCGCACGCGGGGCGGGGTGGGGGAGCGGCGCGCTTTGATCTTGCGTTTTGGCGATATTTCTTTTCAAGGACATTCCTATTGAATTAGAATCAGAGCTCGAAGTAATACCTAACGTGTAGTAAATTTAGTACGGCTCGCGTCGAACCATCTTGATATTCAGTTTACGTTTAATTATCATAATTATTTACAAAAAAAATCTTGTTTGAGTTTTAATTTCGATCTCTTTTTTTCGATGTTGACTTGCCTATGTAGGTAATGTTAGTAATGTTTAACTGATTCTCGATGCTGAGCTTGCACGCTATTTAGCAAAATAAAGATGCAAAAAAAAAGAAAAGAAAATGAGATAGGTACGTAATTATAGATAGTGCAATCCACAAAGACGCGCCCCACTACTCCTAACCGTTTATAGTAGGTATATGTGTGCAACGGTTAGGACTAGTGGGGCGCGTCTTCGTGAATTGCACTACCTATAATAACTACTTGATTTTGACCTCTATACTAGCTAGCCATACACTTCTTATTTAATTTCTTATTTTTTTAATAATAATTTCATCAATACTGTTCTTGTAGGTAGGTATCCTACGTACACGTTCATAATAGGAACGACAGGGTTTTAGTCACACTTTTAGGTACCTACATGATTACTTGATAATATGTTTCTGGCGAAAGCAAAATATTGCCAGAATAAAAAATGGAAGTCCAAAGGGTTAGTGTTCTTAAATCAAAAACCCCCCTCTCCTACTTGTGCAGTGCCCGACAGCCCGACAGGCCGACACGGTCCACCACGGTCCACATTGATCTCCTTTCTGTTCCTACCTCCCACCTAGGTTCACACGTGGAAGCAACACACATATTGAGTAAATTATTGTGATACAATATAATAAGTACGCTCAAAGAAAATACTACACGTTACATACTCGTATTCACATGAAATCTCGGCCTTTTCCATGACTAAGCCACACCATGATTTTTCCTCCCTTTGATTCAAACGAAAAAACGGGTTAGTCGGATTGGACTCGTCACAATAAATATGTATTCAGTACATCTTGATCCTTGCAACAAGTTGAGAGGAAATAAATTAAATAGCTGCAGTTTATAGTCAACACTTATATTTGGAATTCTGACAATTATACAATAGAATGCCTACACTGCGTAAGTTTTATAAACAACAATATCTTTGGATTCCGACTAGACATCACGGTGGCAACTGGATGCACATTAATAGACTACTTACTTGTTAATTAACCTAATAACAGCTAGAAACGTTTGTAACGTACGGAAGGTGCTTGTCTTCATCGATAAAAAGCATTTGGTTGCGCAAAACTCACATTCGATTACAGACAGCTAATCTATTCTTCCTTTTTGAGCCCATGTTTCGCTTGGCTGCTAACTTCTGTGTTCATGTCGCCGCTGCCACTCCTCGCTTGGCTGGTGAGGTCTGCCTTCACATCACCGCTGCCGCTCTTCGCTTCAGTATTAACTTCTTTTTTGTCTTTATTGTCAATCTTATCAACATCGATGGAGCTCCGCGACAGCTGGCGCAGAATGTTCTCAAAGATCCTCGGTGCGCTTTTGGTATTCGGGAGTGAGATGTCAGTTTGTGTTGTGGCTGTCTCGCATTTCTTGACCTCTTTCACTTCGAGCGGTATGCTGGTCTCCTTCAGGTCCAAGGTCATGGTTTTCTTCCTGGTCAGCAGCTCGGGGTCGTCGCTGGTGTTGGAGCGCCGGTCGATGGCCCTGGACAGCACGTTGCCCAGCAGGTGCGCGCACTTGATGATGTTCTGCGTCTCGCGCGGCGTGAGGTGCAGCCCCTGGTGGCGGATGATGTTGTTGATCACCTCCACGTTGTCCGGCGAGCGCTTCCTTGAGCCGTCCGAGAATTCTGAAATGAGAAATTGCAAAAGTAAATGTTTAGACCTCTTTCCACCGCGGTGTACCATCTTGTAATTGATGATCAGCTTTTGCTCGCAGCTTGCCGACAAGGTGGCAGACCTGACATACGAAGTTATCTTCTCACATGTGATATTAGTACCTATAGCGTATCGGTGAAAGTAAAGAGAGTGTAACTAAGCGCACGTACCCCAGTCGGCGAGGTCCACGGTCTCAGTGCGGTAGGGCGTGGGGCAGCGGTCGTAGTAGCCCTTCACGGGCACGCTGGGCAGCGAGTTGTTGTAGTTGGCCCAGAACGCGCACCACTCGCCGTCCAGCGCCTCCACCGCGCCGCCCGCGCACCCTGCGCCCCCCATGTCGCCTGCCTCGCTGCACTCCGCCCATGTGCTCACGCAGCAACTGCACATGGAGGAAAGGGTTAAAGGAAATCATCAATCAGTTAGATCCAGCCATAAAATGCTTATAATCTTATCAAATGAACGCTGCGGTACCTGGACAGCGCCTGGCTGCGCGGCGATAGCACCTGCTGTGAGGCGCGCGTGGGCAGCGTGCGCGGGGAGGTGTCGGCAGACGAGTGCCCGGAGCACTCCGGGGACACGGACGAATAGTCCAGCTCCGCACCGCCTCTGGGAACGATCATTTATATAATTAGTAATAACTACAGGCGCATCGTCATCATCATCATTGGCAGTTGTTCTTTTTCAATAGTTCCCCGATCCTTGCAGGTCTCACCCAGGCCTTCCCTAGGATTAAGCGGGATTGTCCGAAAGGGTTACCGCTACCCCGGCACATAAAGGGCTAAGGAAGGAACATGGATGGGATTTAGTCAGTAAGAGTCTGACACTCCCTTCCGCTCCACCCAGAGCGGGAGAAGTCATTGGATGATTTCCCAGCCTTAAAAAAAAGGCCTTTCCTAGGATCTTCTGTAGGTCAGCTGCCAACGCTCCTTCTACCTTCCCACGGCAACCATCCCTTCAGGGCTCTGTTTCACCTGCCAAGACCACATCTAGACAAGTATCCTACCCTCATTGACGGCTTCATCTGACTCTGCCGACAGCTCACCCGGGGGCTGATGCTTACCGGTAAGGGCTGCTAATGCTCGTAGACGTGTTGAAGACAGAACTGTCGCGACTGCTGGTAAAGCTCTGCTTGTTGGAGTGGTCGAGTGAGTGCTGCGCGCGCCGCGTCTCCACTCGCTGCGCGTGGATCTGACTCTGCAGCGAGGCGGAGCGCGGCTTGCTGCGCGGCTTGGTGGGAGGGGTGGCGGGGGTCGCGGGGGGCAGCGTCGGCAGCGGGGTGGACGTCGCGATCTTGTGGCGGATGCCGTACTTTGAGTTCGTGTCCTCGAAGTCCGATACCTGGAGACGTTGAAGCATAATTTATTATTTCTTAACGTATTTTGGGACCATGTGGTCGCGGCCCTTTGTACGAGGGCCGAAAGCCAACTTGCAGAAGCGCCTTGGGCAGTTTTACATGGAATAAGATACCGACTGACGCTGAAGGCATCGGTATAGTTTTAACTGAAAGGCAATTTGACTCACACGTAAAAAATTGTGAGTGAAGTTATCGAGATTTTTAAGACTATCGTGTATCGTTTTCAAGTCTATCGTAAAGCCTTCGTCGCTGTATATCTATTCGGATACTCCGATAAAAATTGGAACACATATAGGTAAGTATTATGTGATACTGCGCTAGATATATCCACGACTTCTCTCAAAAACTGATTAATAATAATGTAGGAATGGAACGCGACGGATGCATGAGATATTGATTTTGACGACACGGTTGGCGCAGTGGTTGAGCGATTGACTGCTCTGCTGCGCACTATGTAGCGGGTTCGATTACCGCACGGAACAAATATTTGTACGACCTGCAAGTATTTGTTACGAGTCTGGGTGTTTTTCTATCTATAATATGTATGTATTTACAAAAAAAATGTATAATAAAGTAGTTTATCAGCCACCTCGTTACCATAACACAAGCATTAGGTTGCTTAGCTTGGGACGATATGGCGTTGTGTGAAATGTCCAAGGATATTCATTATAACATCATTCTTAGTATGTTAGCTGACAGGTGGGACTCTCCGATCTTGGGGCGGTGGATACGACTGCACGCAGTCAAGTAGACATTCCCCTGGGTCGGTGAGCCTCACACCTTAAAATAAAACTTTACTTGCACCTAAATTAATTTACTAACACTAGTTGGTAAGATTACATTGTTACTAACAAATATGGAAGTGATTCTGAAATAAATGTTTATTATTATTATTATTATATTATATTATTATTATATATGTGACAGAGACAGAAGTATAAGTATGAGGGAGACCGGTGATGTATGCTTGAGATGACGTGAATGTTGAGGAAGAGAAAGGAACAATAAAAATGGCAGATCGACGTTACGGTGTAAAGACGAAGTGTACCTATCTAAAAGTTGAATAAACTGATTTATGCTCGAAATTACGCAATTTGTTTGGCTCAAGAACCTGATCCCACATTATCAACAAACACCGATAAATGAAGTAATTAATGTAAAGTTGAATGGCGGCCCACAAGCATCCCATTCTGACGAATTTTTATTATTCATGACGATACTAATATTATAAAGAGGAAAGATTTGATTTTTTGTTCGTTTGTTTGAAATGAAGAGGCTCCGAAACTACTGGACCGATTTAAAAAATTCTTTCACCGTTGGAAAGCTTAGTTTTCTAGGAGTAACATAAGCTTTTTATCCCGTGAAAAATAACGGGTCCCACGGGAAAGACCACGGGAGCGAAGCCGCGGGCAAAGTGCTAGTGACGAATATTTTTGCATATCCCATTCTAGGATTGTGCAGAAATATTCGTCATCCCAGATGTACGTCTCGTCAAAGGACAGTCACGGAGCTACTTTATGAAACAGGAGGTCGTGAACGATCTGTATCCTGTACCCGCGACTGCACCGGGCACTCACTTGAGACAAGTCGAGCGACATGTCCTCCTCCAGGGCGGTCTCGTCACTGTCGCGGCTCGCGGGCGCGGCGGGCGCGGGGGGCGCGCGCTTGGCCGCCTCCGACAGCTTCCTCCCCCGAGGGGCCACGTCCACTGACTGCCGCCGGTGGTAGGAGCCCGGCAGCGAGTTCGCTCGGTCAGCTCTGGAAAATACGAAGAGGATTCAAGTTTGTAGTAACCGACTTCGATAAAAGGGAGTTTGCGTTTGATCCTTATGCATGGCTGCATGTGAGTCCTCGATTTTACAATCTGCAGTTATATTTTTGGTCCTAACGGCTCCGTTAGGTTACAGATGACGGTTTATGTATATACAGTACTGTACTGTCCAGTCCACAGAACAGTTAAAGAGACCTCTTTATCTGTTCTGTGGTCCAGTCATCTATACTTATAATAAAATATACTAATATACTAATGTAATAAAAGTACTTATCGTCAATTGTCATCTCAGTTTCCTCATATATTCGCTCAAACATGAGTACAATTCATACACAACAGCCCACGTCTCGGTAGAAAATGGCAATTGTTAATAAAAACTGAATGGGAAAAGCGGCTTTTTGTTTTGAATCTTGTAAAAACTTTCCTGCAAGTACCTCTGGCTCCCACAACCCACCTCTTCGCAATCTGCTTGCCGGTGACAAGGAACTCCAAGTTCTGCGGCTTGCCCGTCTTCTTAGGCGTTGAAGTTGCGGAGGTGGGCGCACTGTTCTGCGGCGACTGCTTGGCCTCCTTCTCCTTCTTCAGGCTGCTGCGGCGCGACAGCGAGGCCGAGCTCCTGCGGGAGGACGAGCGGGAGCGCGGCGGCGGCGGGGGCGGGGGCGCGGGCGGCTCGGCGGCCTCCTCCGGCCAGCGCTCCGAGCGGTACATCGCGCTGGGGACACGGAGGGAGACAACTGCATGTGTCAGTCAGAATACATAATGCTATAAAAGGCTTAGGGTTTTAATGATCGAAGGTTTCGTGATCACAAGGTCACGGAGGCCCCGAATGTTCCCCCTACCCAACAACGCAGGTACCTACTCGTGCGGAACTGGATGCTCATCTTAAGCAGCTATAAAATGAAACCACCGCAATAGACTTGCAATAACAAACGTTGATTTCATTGATGACGATGTTAATGGTTAGGACCCGCAGATATAACTAATGCGACATCAGTATTTCTATGTCAGTAGCAACCCTTACTAAAGAACTAGTTCTAGTGTGTGTGTGTGTGTAGATGACGACGTTCCCAATGTTCCCAATATATCCGGGAAGCAGTAAGCACTTGACACCATTCAGTTGTTTCATACTGATGCTGAGAATCACAAGCGGCCCACAGCGCAACAAGGCAAATATTAACAGCGTTGTACTTCATTATTATGATTCAAGCTACAGGACCGATTTATTATTTAATCCTAATATTAAAATGAGGTAAAATTGTTCGACAACTTAAAAAATATCTTTGTACGTAAGGACTGATCCGATAACATGCATTATTTCCCTCACTCATAAGTAGTTTAAAACCTACGGTATAGCAGAGTCAAGCCGAGTGTTATTGAACATGCTTTACCGAGTAATATCACGCGGGAATCGGCAGTACCTAGTTCATTATAATTCATCATCATTAAATAAATCATTCTATAACCAATGATTAAGCGCCTGTTACAAACATTAAACCCTTCGCTTCAATGTAGATCAAATAATCGTTGCTAATGTATTTCGGTCAGGCGTTTGTGTGTAAACTAGGTCAATCAGATCTGCCGCTGTAGACTGTCCTCTGGCCTTTGAGTTGAGACCGACCTCCTACCTGCCTGATGAAGTTATTGGGAATCCGTGTGTGTTCACGTTGTGTATACTATAGGCTATAGCAGCCTTCAGCCAGGCATTACTAATAGTACCTAACGAAGTTATCTCCACGGTAACAGTCTATTAGTTCGTACGATAAGGTAATAAAATGGAACCGCACAGCAGTTTCTCAGTGTAGTACTGCGGTTATAATATGTTACCTGTACATATTTTCACACAAAACCAACTCCTTCCAAATAGGCACTATGGCAATTTTAAACGTCAACATTTAAAAAATATAGTGTTGGTTCTAGTTTTTTATAAATATAAATACTTAATAAGAATAATATCCTTGGACATTTCACACAACGCCATATCGTCCCAAGCTAAGCAACCTAATGCTTGTGTTATGGTAACGAGATGACTGATAAACTACTTAATATAATTTTAACCCAGACCCGTAACGAATACTTGCAGGTCGTACAAATATTTGTTCCGTTCGGGAATCGAACCCGCGACATGCTGCGCAGCAGTCAATAGCTCAACCGCTGCACCAACGATGTCGTCAACGTTGCCCCTTACAAAAGATAGTTTACGTTGCCCCTTACAAAAGTACAACCAGTTCGTTTTTGTGTAGACTCTAGATTGTCCTGTGAAGCAGGAGCAGCATGTTGCCAAGCATCCTTATGGATACAATCCTACCATTTGTGCTACGCTCTTTCACAAAGTGGACCTTATGCAATACCATATCACAAGGGATTTTTTTTGTAACATTGAGCACTGTACCAAGTGTCCCCCATAGAAGAATTATGTACTTTTGATAATCTGAAAAATGGTTGTTGAAATCTATTTTACCTATATTTCTAGTTTTAATGTTCTGTCAATCACATATTCTATTAAAAAGACGTAGATTTTTTTCACTACGTACGTATGTCTTTCAACACCACACAAATATATTTCAGTGCCGACATATCTACACAGACTCACGCCTTCTTCCCACGGGGGCCGGCAGCCAGTGCTGCCACTACCGACCGGCGCGCGCCAGCCGCTTCCACTTTATTCGAGATACTCTTCCGTAATATAAAACGTACACATAGATACACACACTTTCTTTATAAACGCTGCTTCGAGCTATAAGACGTTTAAACGTCAAGAACGTATGGTTAAAAAGTCGCTAATCATTACTTCACTTTAGGCAACGTTTATAAATAAACTCCATCCATAGCATACAGGTTGTGGCAGACTGAGCGAGAGGCACTCCTTAGTCTGCTGTGGCGTTTTAATTAACGAAGGCGGCAAACACCCTTGTTTTTAGACTAATACATTTTAGTAATTACATGCATTGTAACTTTTAGACAGATTGCGAAGAAGGCAATTCTTTATCAAAATAAAATGAACGTAGAAAAAAACCAATCAACGAGTATTAAAAGGAAAAGGTACCCTCAGCCTGCTCGCGGCCACGAGAACGCGAACCATGCTTAGAGCTGCTCTGTCCACACCGGCCAGGGCTAGCGGCTCAGTATGTAAACGCTCAGTGTTTAATATTATGCTGTCTACTCTCCGCAATGCAATGGTAGAAAAATGCAAAATATGGCGAAAAACCTGCTGTTCGCACCTTCCTACTACCATAGATATCCCCCAATTGATTGGAAAAAAATATTCATTCGAAGGAAAATCGTTTTTTTTTTGGTATATCATTGGTTAGTCCAGGACTTGGTTCACTTTCCTGAGTGCGTACCTCTCAAAGTATCGATCACTGGTGGGCAAAAGGACTTGGTGCTGAGCTGTTCAGTACTTACAGTTGTGGAGGCTAGCTGGCTACCCGCAGCGCGCGGCCGGCATGTGTGTACAGCGTGTTCACGCGGCGCGCCGGCCACGGTCCCCACGGAGCACCCTGTGCCACACTGAGCGACGTTTATTTTCGTAATATCTTGTGATACGCATGGATAGGTCGCGGCGCACGCCACCGCGCCAGCGGAGCGGGGAGCGGGATACTTCACCTGTTGATAGTAAGAAGATTTGGCATAATATTGCAAATCTACATTAAGTTTAAAAAAAAACTCCATGTTATTCTGGAAAAAAAACCCACATCAGAGTGGTGATACATGGTGATTACATGGTGTACCGCACATCGTAGACAACACTACGTACATCGCCCTTACTGCTAGGACGTTAAGAAACTGTCAATGTCACGTTGTAACCACAACTGTGTGTGTGAGTCGAAATGTTTAGATCGAGTTTGTTACGCAGTGAAATAAACGAACAAATTACAAATTCTTACATTCCTAAAAACCGTTGTCCGCAATAAATAATAATGGAAGTAAAACCGTTATGAATGGTTCTGATTCTGAAGAATGTTGATGCATTGGAAAGACGACAGCGTGTGCCCACTGATTATGTGATGGAACAATCCAATGCATTGTCTAGGTTGTCGAGCAGAGCAATTTTCAAACATGAAGCAATGGGTTAGGAACCTTAAAATGCTTTGTATTGTGTAGGTTGTTTTGGATCGTGGGACTTTGGCGGCGCCCGCTCGCCGCTGGCCGCTTGCTCGTGCGCGCACCGCTACCCGCGAGGGTGGAGGGTGGCACCGCCCCCGCTCGCCACCCCACCACCCCGCCGCCCCGCGCCCCGCGCCCCGTCACGTGGTCACTGGCGCATGCAACAGGCTCACGGGCGGCAGGCACGGGCTCCGCTCATGTTCGCACATATCATTAACCAACTTCTAAGAGGTGGCAGTTCCCTGGCGGGTTCCCTCAGAGACTGTGAGAATGTGCTCACTCGTAGGTAGGCAAGCGTGCTCCTGCTGACCTGTCCTGCTGCAGCGCCCAGCGTCGCCGCAAATCGCTTGTCAGTGTCAGCACCGAGTGAGCTGTGCCCAACCGCCCACGAGCCTATCAAATGAGATTATTACCTGGCTGGTAAATAACTGACAGTAATCGACCTTTCACATTAATAGAATAGTTTGATAGTGTGTTTGTACTTTGTAGGTTAGAAATCCTTACAACACATTACACGAAGCTTTACCTCTGACTTCTGAGTCCCCTAAGTGAAGGTCCCACTGACCTTCACAGTACTACATGTACAAGTTATAAACTGAAGTTCTATTCCATTCCTAAGACAAGGCACGCGACACAGCTGGCCTCTCCAGCGCTCGCCATGTCGTCATCACTAGCAGCTCTCTGTGGACACAGTAATGAGCATGTTGTAGCTCGTAACACCACAATTAACATGTTTTCAATCATAAATCAATACGTTCCGAGGCGCGCGCCCTGCTCGGAATGCCGCCGCGGTCAGTTGTGTGCTGGGTGCCGGCAGGCTGCAGGTAGGTACCGTACTGCTGGTGCGTGGTGCGGGAGACAGGGTGATGCACGGCGGAGATGGAACGTGACATTACTGCATTTACATATTTCAAATACTTATCAACTTGATGTGACACATAAAACATACGTTGAACTCATGAATAATTTATTTAAGTCTATTTTTTTAAAAATTACTTTTGATATAAGAAGAGCTCGTGGCTTAGTACTAACAGCGGCACAGGTCGATCCACAAGGTTTGGCCGTGGATGGGTGACCATCTTTACATACCGAGACTCCTCCGTGCCTCGGAAAGCACGTTAAGCCGTTGGTCCCGGCTGTCATTTGTGCATCTTTGACAGGCATTACGGGTCGTCAGAAGCCCGACAACAAGAGATATCGTATTGCCCAGATACTGGGCTGTGGAGGTCAGATAGGCAGTCGCTCCATGTAAAATACTGATATTCAGTTGCATCCGGTGAGACTGGAAGCCAACCCCAGTCCCCAACATATTTGGGAAAAGGCTTGGCACGTGAGATTACTATGATACAAGTTTCCTTTACATAGTATTTTCATCGATTGTAAAAGTTAGCTGCGTTCAGTTCCCACGTCACGCGTGACAGACAGACAGACAACATTTATACTTAATTTATGTCAATAATTAGTCTGTAACAGAATCCCCCGGTATAATGTAAGTTATGAAACTACCGCGGCGACAACCGGTAACCAATATTTAGGAAATAACCGGTATTGGGTAACACCGCGCGGTAGGGCGGCCATCTTGCTCAGTGCGAGAGCAACACAACAAAACGATTCATTCATTGTGCACCAAAGTCAAAGTACACGAACTGGACAATCGTGGACCCAATTCCTACAAAAACTGAACAAAATTGATCAAAATCAGTTTGTCCTAATAATTTGTAAATGTTAGTTGGGGTCAAGCCAGACCCCGCGTGTGGCACACAGACACTGCGCACTACGCAGCTACTACTGACAGCGCTAATGTCAGCAATAAATGTAATGCGAAGGTGCACACAACACAAACAATCCTAATGTATTTCGTGCGTCTGCGGCGCTGCGCTAACAGATCCACAACCTGCGGTGAGCAGTGCGCCGCAAATTGTTCGGTTACATTACAACATATTACTTATTACGTTTACCTTTCACTCGTTGTTTGTTCTCGAGCCCTTCGTGGAGCACTACGTACATACGTATATGTTATGGAGCATGCTGTGTGTGGCAGGCGCGCGGGACACACGTCCGCCACCAGCGCCACGAGAGGCAGCCGCACCAGGGGCACTGCACCCAGATGATACCATGACATAACATTACGCCTGTACTCCAAGCAGCGCTAGGCAGATGTGTTACGCCCATATTGCACCAGTTATGGCGTGTTCACGCCGCTCGTACAGGTGGTGAGGGTGACCTGTTGCCGGCACACCTCCCCTGCAGGCTGAACCCCCGACTTGCACACCAGCACTGGGCAGATGGAACACTCTGGCTGTACCGTCAGCTGCACGTCTGTGGTAGCACTTTATTTATTTATTCTGTGCTTGTACTACGACAACCGATGAAAGACCTTACAGTTACTACATACAGGCGCTGTCAATGTAGTCGTGCACAGTGCTACCAGCGGCGTGCGGCCGCCTGTACCGATGGGCTCGTGTATTACCCGGTGAGGAATGCGCGAGAAAGTTCCGACGTCCGAGATATGAACTCTAAACGATCCACTGACGGATGTCCGCCGACCACGCCGACCCCTGCGCCGAGTGCGTCACACAGCGAGTCCCTCACTACAGCAGGCCATGGTCTACCCCAGCTTGGCTGTAGGCTGTACACGCACTACACGCAGCTCTGTCTCCCGTCAGATCGTCCTGATGTTATCCAATCCGTTTCACTGTTAGGGCTAAAGGAGATTGGTTCGCAAAATCCTAGTCTGATCGGACTTTTTTATATGAGAATGCGTTGCGCATTGCGCCTATGACGGCCGCAGCGACTCTCCATTAAACCCTGAAAAAATGACTAGATGCATTTTTTAATTGTTCAGACATGTCTGACGAAGTTTCGTACGATCAGTGACACCTGTTTATTGCTACGATACGAAATAACAAATTGATCTTAAAATAAGCTCAGTCCTAGTGTTGCCGGCATGTAGCTGCTGCCGCCGTCACCGGTGCGATAGTGTCGCTCGCTAGTCGCTGCTCGTAGGCCGAGTGAAAGTGATCTCATCGTTCAATATTACCAGCAGTTACGCAACGGAGCAAGGATAATCTTAAAGCCTTAATGGCGTGTGTTGATAATGATTTATTGAAAAAGAAACGCGGTCGGCGACCGTCGCCGCTGCTTCCGAGAGCATGGAGGGGCCCATCGGGGCTGCCAGCTCAAATCCAGACTGCTGCTCTAACTTTGCACAGACCTTATACCACATATAGCACACACAGGTGCACTCTCACGGCCCTAACTATCTAACTATCAAGTGATGTCCTTAGGAACGTCAGCGCAATCTGACACAACCGGAGAGAGCGCATGCGCAGCCAGCTTTGTAGCTGTCAATGGACATTCTTACTAAATAGGATAGAGTGCCTACCTGATGGGTATGCGCTGAGGTAGCCCGCGAAGTTCAAGTTTTCTTACGTGTTTTGTAATTTGCAAGTCAGTGTCAGGTTATATGTTGACCAAAATACGATTCGCGAAATCGCGACCGTAATGTGTATATCTAGATTAGGACGTATCGACAACATTTGCATGCCATCACTGCATGGCACAATGTGTCTTTGCACTAAATTACTAAATTGATTGTAACATCTTTTCACCTACCACATTTTAAGCGAATAAACGAAATTATTATCATCGATACCACTCTCTCAGTAAACATTGACCTAAAATGTGCTGATCTCATGAAACAGCCACTTAATAGAGTACCTAATCACTTAAGGAGTTGATAGATGATTATGGTTATAATTCTATAAATACCTACATAGTATATTTGTTACTGATTTGGATCATAATTACCTATATTTTACCACACGGGCACTCCAAAAAAGAATGAAAATTTTAATCTCGCGGGCTACCATTTAGGTACTTACTTTGGAAAATAAAGAACATAGACATCACTTGTTTCTAGTCTGCTAGAAAAAGACTTTAAGCTTAACTAAACTCTAGTCAGACCGTGCGTGTAGTCTGTGTGGTGCATTGTCTCAGCCACAGATAGATTAGAAAGAAACCTTACAAGGGACTTAATTGATGCATGGAAGATCCAACAAAGCCTCAACGAAAATTGCCCAAACAGTAAAAGTTTTCGCGAATAAGAGCCATCTTCAATAACCCATAACGACCGCCTGCCAACCTACGGCATTGTTCAAAAAAATAACTATTAAACCTTCCTTTGTCACCATAATCGCGAAATTATTCACAATAGCCGCTTTTCATTCATCTCAAAGTGTGTCGCATTCCAAGCTTATTTGTAAATATCCGCCACTCGCGAGGTGGTGAGGTACTAGTGCGGTGTGGGAGGTGTGTTCTGTATTGGCTCAATACGGATGTGCCTTCGCTTTCTCTTATCTGTCAATATTTTTGGCGCGAATGAGCCAAATGTCGCCATCTTGCAATTTTCTTAAAGGCTTTTGTTTATCATCGGCCAGTGTCAGTAAACAGGTGTAAGAAACAAGGAACTAAATTTAAAATTGTATTGAATTTTGAATGTTTACATTTATCTTGGACTTTTGTTTGCAAGTGGCGCCACTCTTAGGTGTCTCGATATTAAGCGGGATTGTCCGAAAGGGTTACCGCTACCCCGGAACATAAAGGGCTACGGAAGGAACATGGATGGGTTTTAGTCAGTAAGAGTCTGACACTCCCTTCCGCTCCACCCAGAGCGGGAGCAGACATTGGATGATTTCCCAGCCTTAAAAAAAAAAAAAAAAGGTGTCTCGATATACTGGACACTTTGTACCTACGTGTTTTATGGTGGTTGCCGGTTAGACGTGGGTGACGAAATGGGTGTCCTCTAAATATTTTGCTATGGAAAATCAGTTTCGAAATAATTTGTTAAGGTGAACTAAACAATGGCATAATCAGGTGCGCTTGGTCCTTCACGGAGCTCAGCTTCATTGCCAAAATCATTTCAATACTTAATTGACGTAACATCTAGCCTTTGTTTCTTGAGGGTCATTATGTCTAAGCCTGATTTTATGTATAAGGAGGCGCAGCCACTAAACAATTCTTAATTTTAAAATCTAATAATACTTTGCCCGACGGGCATCCGATCCAGGAGACCGCACCTCGCAGTCACTGTTGCGACTGCTCCACTAACGAGACCGTCATTGATATAGTAAGATTTGTGTTAATATTTTACTAATTTCAATTCAGAATAATTAATATTTATTTATTGTTATTTATTTATTTAGTTACCAATCTGGAGCCTGTGGAGTTGCAGCTACGATGTGTGCGATAGCAGCGCTACCACGCAGCCTTTGGAGTAGCAAATGCTTTGTTAATGTTGGTGTACAATAAATATTCTATTATCGTATGAGGTGGGCTGCAAGTTGCAGCTTGTGGGCCAACCATAACATGAAAACGTATTATTGATGGTGTTGTTCAGTGGCAGTGTTACGTGTGATTCAAACATAATAATTAGTGTTGTTTTGTCGTGTCATGTACTCGTAACATTGCGCCAGTGTCCGATACGGTACAAGCTCGAGCTACCTGCTGCCTGTCAATATTACGTGGCGGAGAGAAATCTGTCAAACTCATGAGGATGACATTTCCGGTTGCATCACGTTGTGTACGATACCTACTTTGGAGAATTTCATGTCGCCTGCCCTGCCCCCATTGACGTAATGAAGAAAATATTGCACACAATAAAAATTTCGCGGATGTTATGGAGTCACAGAACTGGGCGCGCCTTAGCCGTGCCTTAGCCCAAGTTCACACGGTCGATTTTTTCCCGCGACCATTTTATTCGCGCTCTGGATTTTCAACGCTCTGTTGGATTATCAATGTTCGACTTCACACCGAGAGTTAGAAATCCAGTGCGCAATAAAATCTCCCCGAGATAATGTTACGTGCGTGCTTTCGTGGGCTTAGTGTAGACCGACTCAATAGGTAGCAAGCCTTGAGCCATCAACCGAGCACCAAGCAAAGTAAATTCAGACCACGGGGTGTCAAATGGGAAATTACAATATAAGGGCAAAAAAAAAAACCTATACACACCGAGATAACACCAAGTCGAACACCTCCATGAGTGTTTCAACAAGCAATCAAGGGCAACGCGTCTCCAGCTGCTCCTGGGCAGCCGGGCGGGGTCCAGAAGTCATGGTTTTGTTTCATTTTCACATTCGGGATAGCATTATTGTTGGCTGCAGTTGCTATTGCTGGTTCTGTGACAGCCGAGTTCTGCTACTGATGGCCGCAAATGGCGCCCTAGATTTACTCTCCAGGTCATTGGGATTGACAGCCATCATAGGGACAGACACATTATGACCTCTACGAGTTTCTCAGTAGCAGCCTTTTTTTTCAAGGATGGGAAATAATCAAATAACTGCCCCCGCTGTGGGTGGAGCGAAGGGAGAGTCAGACTCTTACTGACTAAAACTCATCCATGTTCCTTCCTTAGCCCTTTATGTTCCGGGGTAGCGGTAACCCTTTCGGACAATTCCGCTTACCCGGCAGGCATCGGCTCTATCAGTCCCCTGCAATTATGCTGACATCTCTCCGCGGTGCGCGTGGAACACGAACGCGCCGTCCGGCACGGAACTGGTCCTGATAGGACGGTGAGCTATATATCTGTTACTCGCCGTCCACAGGCCCGCGCCTACGGTGGCCGGGAGTCGTTACGTGGCTCCCGACGCCCGGGGCGTATCCCGCGGCGGCTGGGACGCGGGACTTTCCTTCTCCCATCCCGACACCTCCTTCGGGAGCATAACTGCTTCGCAAAAGGAGGTAACTGCCTCCCACTCCCTTCCGCTCCGGATCATTAACAGCCTGGAGAATGGGTTTGCGCCGCATGTGTGGCTGTAAGCTCGCCTCTGGACTTTAACATAACCGACAAATTCTGGGTGAACAATACACCTCTGGCTACCCCTTTATGAGACCGGCGTGACAATAAATATGTTATTTTGGACAGCGGTCCTTATTTGGGCTTTCCTTTCGGCCTCCAGTGCCCCGAGGGGCCTGAGGCGGCGCGAGGCGACTGGGCAACCTGTCACTTCTTAAGGCGCGAGGCGCGGTAACAATTTGAGCATTACGCAAGCAATTGTTCGAAAGTCACTCACGAGTCGCAAGGAACCCGTTTGCTTCGCGCTGAGAGTGCGTGACGTCACGCGACAAGTCCGGGACTGGGTTATTATCCTTTTAAGCAATAACTGGAGCTATGTCCGCGTCACCTCCAATCATAACACTTTTACTTGTTCTCGTAAGAGGCAGTCCCAGTCGACGTCGCTGCACTAAATGGTTTATTTGTGAGCTGTCAGTGGTCACACATCCTGCTACGTGCGGCGCGCTCGCAGACTCACACAGGCTGATTACTATTATTGTGTATCACTAAACACAGTCTCGATATATGGTAATTGCAGTCCATGCACTAATCGCAGGGCAACTCGACACTACGTGTTACTGGCAGTCTTCTTCTTTTCGTGTGGTTAGTGACTAACCTGGTATCAGTTTTTATGCTGCCCACGGGCCTTTGACTTAGCTTCACATGCTGTTGAGAAATATCTCTCAGACATGCTGGTTTCCCCACGATGTTACTGGCAGTAGAACACTACAACTGATACACCTGAGCACCGACGAACTAGTGCTGGAGGTCGCGAGCGCACCTGCAACAGATGATTATAACTCGTAAAGCGACCGACTGTAGGTGTTACACATCTGATTACAAAAGGTGTCCCATACACCTGCACCGTGCCTGCACCACTGTATATGACCTCCACCGGAGTACTTACAAGGCTCCTCATCATCCTGCTGCCCTTATCCCAAGTTTCATGTCTCTTCCATACAGGTCCAACATTGTCAACTCAGTAGTCCTAGTAAGTTTAGTAGTTTCTGACGATTTATGATCATTCACACAACCATCGTTTTATTGTCTCCACTACTCATACGACATCCACTTTTATACCCAAACAGTATCTATCTATGGTTGAATGAACGGGGAGCATCGGTCCCGGCCACACTCGCGGGTTTCTTCCCGCATGTGGCACAAACTCCCAAACTGTGCGACGTAACACTAACAAGGCTGTACAAACGAGTACACCTGCTACCGCGTGTTGCTCAAAGTCGTCATTACATAAAACTCAGTAAAAATATCTCCAAAGTCAATTTGACTATTAATTTTAAAATTATGCGTCTATTTAAAGTATTTTCTAAACTAATATTAGAGTTTTTAAACAAGCTTTTAAGCCCCTCTTCTCGTCTGCCAAGACAATGCAATGTAAACTTTCCTCCGTTACTGTAAGGTCGTATTTCGTGTGTATTTATCTTACGAGGTCTAGAGGCATAACATGTAGTGTATAGGAAATGGCACCCCACTTTCTTTAGAAGAACTCTCTTGGAGTCGTGAACTCAGTGCAAGTCCTTCATTCACCTTCACCACACGCGTCCAAAGAGTATTTTTATTGCAACAAACCGTAGGCTGAACGACCCTAATACCTGTGCGATGTCAAGCATGAATTAAAATAGTCATTATAATTTTGGCGCGGAATGCAGTGACAGTTGTGTTTTTTTAACTATTATTATTTTAAGTTGCGTCGGGAGTGTAATTAAAGACTGCTTTCTAGTGCAATTGGATAATATTGGAAGAAAATGGTAAGTGGAAAATTATAACACTTAATTGTAATCTTAGAAATGTACAGTAAAAAAAAAAACATACAACTTACATAATTATTATGAATATTTTAAATGTAAATAACTTAAGTAGGTACCTATGATTAGATTAACATTAACTTGTATAGGTATGAGTTATGAATGGTGTCAAAAAACTTTTAACTTACTAATAGAACTTCAACAAAATTGATATTGAAATGTAACCGCAGTGTTTAAATTACTCTTATAACAATTTGAGAATCATATTAGGTACGTAACGTACCGCCGAAAGAAATTCTTTAAATTTCATTGCCTCTCTATTTTTCATAAATATTTATAGAGCTCTGCACAGGCTATTATTAAATTTAGTAATTTAAATATTTACTTGAAAGCGACATTAATGCAAAATAACTTAACTTTAAAATTGGCTCTATTCTAGTATTCTTCACTCGAATTATTAATTGCGGTCGTTTACCTTGTCGACTGATGACAATCAAGTTGACAAATTAAAATTATTTATGGTTGCCCGTAAATATATTATGCTGTAGGTAGTGGTCTTTGTATTTGCTTCATGCTAGTGGTGGGCCGCACTGGCGTTGAATGCACAACTTCGACTCCAGTGTTCAGCCATGCTGTTATCAGCAGTGTAGTGAGCGATGTAAGCTCCGTTGATAGCAAATAAACTGTTAAAATGCTGACATGTGGCAAATGATTGATTTTAATGTGATGTGTTTCGTAATGTTAATTACTTCTCATACGATAAATGTGTATAGTCAAGTTCTTCCAACTAAACAGACAGCTGTGCTGCTGGGGAGTTTGTTGCGCCACTTCTTCTTCCCAGCTAAAGCACTAGGGAGTGGTGAAAGGTGGGTGTTTTTGGGGGACTGTCTGTGATGATTTTCAGCCTAATTTGAATAAATGACTTTTGTTTTGATTTTGAATGTTAAAGTTGATATTGTAACAATTAATTACTTACCTAGTAATGTGTGCCTAGTCATTTTGAAATATTAATATCAAACAATACTATGATTTTTTTAAATTCCGCCCGCGGCTTCGCCCGCATAATATGTCGACATATTATACACATAAACCTTCCTCTTCAATCACTCTATCTATTCAAAAAAACCGCATAAAAATCCGTATCGTACCTAGTTTTAAAGATTTAAAGAAAAGAAAAGAAAATTTTAAGAAAGCGAAGCATACATAGGGATGTAGGGACAGAGGAAGCGACTTTGTTTTATACTAGGTAGTGATTTAAAACCTGATAGGAGCCCTGATTTGTGTCTCTATGTACCACAAACGGCGCATTCACGCGCCCATGGAATTGTTTTCCAAAATATCATGTCATCCTAATATTTTAATGTAATAAAACCGCCGTGGCGATGTAGTGCGTCAGGGATGTTTGCAGATAATAATATTGATGGTTTTGCCGCTATTATTAGGAAAAGATGTGCATCCCTGATGTCTCGTGTTCGCGGCGGCTCCAACAGTATTCTCAGTGTGTTCGTAGATCGGTGGGATTCCCCGATGTTGCGGAGGTGGATGCGGCTCCATGCCGAAATTTAATTGTATATTTCTATGTTAAAAATATTTTATTCTATTCTATTCTATAAACCCTATATTAGGATCGTGTCGAAGGGCACGAGCACATCGTATGTATGGAGCATGTTACTGGGGTCGGTAGGCTTGCGGCCTGGCCAGTCCGCCGCGGGTACATGCAGTATGTCACCTCACAGCCTCACACACAATCATATCGCCGATTCTCGTAACCATCCGTGTAACCTGCTGTTTGACACTTTCTCTCGTGTTTGCATACATTAGCGCCGCACGGCCTCCCTGCGCGAGTACTCGACACTCCACAGATTCGTCTCGGGGTATCGCTCTATGAAGATGTGTGATCTTGCTCGACCGCTCGGCCGGCGCGCTGCAGCGTGGCGCAGTGGTGGGCAAGGTGACTGTTGGGCATGAGGTTCTAAGATCAAACCTAGGCAGCGCGAATAGTTTTTGTGTCATTAACATATAAATAATGTGTTTAATTTTAAAGTTGTTTATTTCTTGTTTCCCGGCTAGATTTATCCCGTAGTTTTAAAGATTTAAGCATACATAGGGGACACATATTGGGACAGAGAAAGCGACTTTGTTTTATACTATGTAGTGATGGAACTTTGTGCACTACTACCGTATAACGTATCACTAAAGCTATTTATAATGACATAATCAGCCTACGTGTAACGTGTCCACTGCACAAACGCAGGCCTCCTCCCTACAAGAGGCCGCGGGTCACCGTGCACTCCGCGCACAGCGGTGGATGTCACGTACATGTATAATGTCCGCGCTAGTTTGGTTGTAGCGCCAGTTTGTTTGAGATTGTACGAGTTGAGGTCCTCAAACAGGAAGGAGAGCCACGGTAGGTAATTACTGAGATAGTAATTATCAGTTCATTAAAGTAATTAGTAATCTCAGTTGGACGACGAGTTCCTACTTCCGTCTGTTGGTACCTTTCTCTACGTCAACGAGTGTTCAGATTGTGGCGGCTGACCACTTACGTCTGATCTAATCAAACAAGTAATCGGCTTCGTTGATGTAGTGGTCGCTAGCGTGACTGCTGAGCGTTATGTTCCGGATTCAAGCCCTGAGTTGGGTTTTCCCAGGGGCGTACTCGGTAGCAGCCAGAAGAATATATTTGTAGCCAGTAATAGTCCCGCCCCTTGTTTATGGGACTTACATTAGTGACGAAATGTGGATGTGTTATGAGACTACTTTGTGTTTTTAGAGCGTTCCGTTTTGTTCTTACTACTAAAGACGAAACACTAATTGCATTAAAACGTCAAGATCTGAGCTCGACATGGCAGTTCCCTTCCGTGAGAATGCCTAGTTGCACACTCAGGCGTCAGTATGAACACCCAAGAACCACATAGAACCAGGGCCGGATTTAGAGGTCTGGAGGCCTCGGGGCAAGAAAGGAGCGGAGGCCCCCTTGCCCCAAATGATTTTCCAAATAAAATGAACAATTTTTTCAGTCAAGTTTTTCAATAAATATTTTTTTGGGAAACCAAGTAGACTCTCTCAGTATTTAACAAACACATATAAATATAATCGGAAACAAGAATTATCGGAAATTAAATTTTAGTGTTAACGAACGGAACCTTTCGAGCTTTTTTCGCCGAAAAATCGTTGATGATTTCGCTGAAATCCAGTTCTCGAAGTAAATCGCTGTCAATGCTCGGGAGAGAAAGCTTTGATAAACGGTTTTGTCCCATCGTGGTTCGAAGCTTATTTTTTATAATTATCATTTTTGAAAATGAGCGCTCTCCTGTGCAATTTGATACCATCAAAACCAAATACATTCTCAGGGCAATTTCAAGGTTTCGGAATGTAGCTCTGAAATTTTGATCTTCGAGAATTTGGTAGTAAAATAGTTCCGGAGATTGGTCTTTTCCATAGTTCTTTTTGTATGAGTCAATCAAAGACACAAGTTGAACCAACTCATTACCAAGACTAGGCTCTAAATCATCTGTATAAACTTTCACCAATGCCTCTGCTGCAGCGTGCGAATTTTCAGCATCCATCGTCTCGATGTGATTCAGAAATCCAAATCTCGAACGTACAGCTTCATAGGCATGCAATCTTCCAGTAAGAGAAACACATAGCTGGTCAACCACTGGGATGAAGGCGGATACTTTGTATATCTCCGTGGGTGACAGATTTGCGTCTCGTGCTTTCCCATAATCGAGCGGATTCAACCTCACATTACTCGTTCTGGTGCGTGAGTGTACATATTGGTCAGTGTGAGATAATTTTTTGGCTGCTTCCTCGTATTTATCAAAATTGTTTCGTTTCGATTCCACGAATGATTTCAATGATTCTAGAGCACGCATTGCCGATTCAAGAATAATTTTCGAGTCTTGCAACATCTTGTTTGTAGCGTTGAATCGCTTCAAGATGTTGTTCCTAAATGTTGCAAACAAAGCGGTTTCGAGACCACTCATCTTCTGTAGAAGGTGCGTTGCTTCATTCCTCACGATATATTTTTGCTCTTTATCGGAAGATATGCTGGTTAGAGCTTCTTCGATTTTCGAATAGCCGTCGACGATGGCTTTCGTAGTTCAGCTCGACAAGACCAACGAGTGTCGCTAAGCTTTTTCAACACTAAAAACTGTCCGACTTTTTTCTTCGATAATTTCTCGATCATAATTCGGTATCGCTCTGTACCGACTGTGAAAAACGTGTATAAATTCTGCACGAAATCAAATTGAACAGCCGGTGGACAAGAGTTAGCAGCTGCCTTTCCCACTAAATTGAGAGAATGACCACAACAAGGTACAAACTCCGATAAATGATTTTCCTCCAAAATAAGAACCTACATCCCCTTGTATTTGCCACTCATCTTTGCAGCATTGTCATATGATTGGCCGCGGCAATCCATGATGTCTATTTGATGGTCACCTAAAATTTGAGCAGAACATTTGCTGTGGCTTCGCCAGTATGACCGCAGTTTGGTAAAAAGGTGAGAAATCTTTCTTTTGGCGTCGATCCTTCCATATATCGAACAACTATAGTTAGTTGATCGATTTGAGATTCGTCGGGAGAAAAGTCCACTGATACGGAATAATAAGATTTTTTTTTTTAATATATATTGTCGAGATACGGCATCAAATACCCAACCTCCGAGGTTGCGGGCAAGTGTCACCCCACTCAGCCATTGAGCCATTGGGATACTCCCCCACCCAAGATGGGTAGTAAATTGCAAGTGCTTATCAGGGCCATTTGAGATATTGATATTTTACCAATTGCCTGATTGGAGTGAACAAATATAGATCAATGATTTTTGTTAATATTTAAGTATAATCAAATAATCATGTACGTACAAAGTAGGTACTGTAGGTAAAGGTAAAAGAGACAAAAAAAAAAAAAGAAAATGTGTGATGATGAAGATGTGTGATAGTGTTTACTAGTCGGAATTTAAAATATTTTTTTTCCGAAGTCTCTATTGTGGAGGCCCCCCGTTTGTGGAGGCCCCGGGGCTATCGCCCCGGTTGCCCTCCCCTAAATCCGGCCCTGCATAGAACCCAACGAGACATAACTAGAGAACTTCTGAAAGATGCAGTCACGCCAGCATTGGTCCCACTGCGGCCCACTGCCAAGGCTGCATGCGCGGCTTGTGCGTGCAGTATACTTACACAGGGCCTGTAGTGTCCTACGCGTTCAGGATATTAATGGATATAGGTTATTGTCGGGGCTTCCGCGTTAAGCCGTTGGTCCCGGCTGTCATTTGTGCATCTTTGACAGTCGTTACGGGTTTTCAGAAGCCCGAAATCCTGACAGCCAGTCTTACCAACGGCTATCGTATTGCCCAGTTACTGGGTTGTGGAGGTCAGATAGGCAGTCGCTCCATGTAAAATACTGGTATTCTGATGCATCCGGTTAGACTGGAAGCCGACCCCAACAATTTTGGGGAAAAGGCTAGGCAGGTGATGATGATGATGGGGCTTCCGCACTTCTGCAGTGCTTCACAAATGTTCGCGGCAACCCGTGTTGACGATTGTCATCAATAATGAGAAAGGGAGGCGACGAGAATGAGTACATTGTGCGGAAGCTCCAACAGCATCCTAATAACATTATTGTATATATTGTATGTATAGTGACGGTATATATTGTATGTATAGTGACAGCCCCTCTAATAGGCACTAGGTGCGGCGGGTGCCAACATGAGGTGAGCCACGTAGTTTAAGCGTTGTTAGGTTAGCTTGTCAGTTTTACTAACATACACACATCAAAAGTGTCTAGGGATCAACATATATTTTTGCAATAACTTTTCTCTTGATTGATATTAATTTAAATTTTCTTTAAGGATTCATCAAATAAAGTGTTTTCGTTTGTCACAGTAACGATAAACCAAGTCACCTTTGCATTAATAAAGAAATTTGCCATTTTCCTAATAAAGGGATTTTTGACATTTGAACCACTAACATTAAAGTTCGAAAAAAAGACTGAAATAACAGTTTTCTTTAAAATTTTATTGGGTAACTTAAACAATTAATAATCCGTGTTTCTACCGCGAACACTAACAACACAAGAACATCGGTTTGGCATACTCAAAATGAGTTCATCCAAATCACGCTGTGGAATGGCCGCCCATGTTCGTTGCAACAACAAAAAAAGGTCTTCTTGCAACTGGATACCCTCCATATTCGGCAGAGCTCTTCTCTGTAGCATATCCCATGCATGCTCAATCGGGTTCAAGTCTGGCGACACGGAGACAAGACCGATACATTCAAATCTTAACTCGAAGAGCTCCAACAATAACCGCCATGATGTTAGCCGTGAGGCTTCATCACTCTTCAGGGAACTTAATTAGCGACCAAACAGTCAGAAACCGCTTGCATGAAGTGAACCTTCATTCCCGAAGACCGCTACGGGTACCACCTATAGCAATGCACAATCGTAGGATTCGATATCAATGGGCTCTTGAACACAGAAATTGGGCAGAAGAACAATGGCGTTTCGTGTGCTTTTCTGATGAGTCTCGTTTTGGTATGAGACCGGATACAAGACGTATACGACACTGGAGAACCCCTGGACGCCAACAGCGATTAAAATCCTGCCAGGAAGTCCATCCTTATAGTGGTGGAACCATCATGGTATGGGCGGGTATTTGGATCGGCGGAAGAACTGAGTTGATTTGGATCAGAGGCAACCTCAACGCTCAAATTTATGCTGAGACGATTGTATCTGACGTCATCGTTCCTCTACAAGTGCAAATCGGTCCCTTATTTCAGTTAATGCATGATAATGCACGACCGCACACCGCAAGAGTTGTAAGACAGACTCTCGCCGCAGCTAACATCAATGTCCTGCCCTGGCCTGCTCAGTCGCCAGACTTGAACCCGATTGAGCATGCATGGGATATGCTACAGAGAAGAGCTCTGCCGAATATGGAGGGTATCCAGTTGCAAGAAGACCTTTTTTTGTTGTTGCAACGAACATGGGCGGCCATTCCACAGCGTGATTTGGATGAACTCATTTTGAGTATGCCAAACCGATGTTCTTGTGTTGTTAGTGTTCGCGGTAGAAACACGGATTATTAATTGTTTAAGTTACCCAATAAAATTTTAAAGAAAACTGTTATTTCAGTCTTTTTTTCGAACTTTAATGTTAGTGGTTCAAATGTCAAAAATCCCTTTATTAGGAAAATGGCAAATTTCTTTATTAATGCAAAGGTGACTTGGTTTATCGTTACTGTGACAAACGAAAACACTTTATTTGATGAATCCTTAAAGAAAATTTAAATTAATATCAATCAAGAGAAAAGTTATTGCAAAAATATATGTTGATCCCTAGACACTTTTGATGTGTGTAGTTTTAAAGCTATTGGATTTTGTGTTATATGTGATCCACAATATTAGCGGCTGGGACGACGCTGTCGGCTCCCTGCGGCTCCATCTCTACAAAGAGGAACTTTATCTAAAACGCAATGTGTTTAGACCGCGAGCCCTCACAGCGACCAGCCTGTACAACGTGTAACCGACATCGGCTGGGAACGGCTTTCATCAGTAAATGGCGTCCGATCACGAACACGAGAAGAATTAAGTTTTCTCTGATGTTCGTTTGTGAACCATTGACACCGTTCTATGTTCACGATAACTGCGATGCCGGATGCAGCATAGTGTATGTACTTACCCAAAATATCAGTACTTAACTGACACGCGGGTGACAAGAGTGGAGCTCTTCGTGTAGCAGCTCGTCCGGGCAGGAAGCGAGTACTACAGCCCCACCCAGGGTCAATGTCTGGTCTTCCGCACACACACAGACAGGCTGTCGCCCCTGCAGTCACGCCCTCTCCAGCCTTATCATGTTTATACCGCCACCTATCGGGTGTTTTGTCTTCTCCTAGTTTTATTCATTTGTTTTGTATTTCGATTTCTTCCCGTTGTATAATTTTCGTGTTAATGATTTTGATTTATATTTATATTTTAGTAGAAATATAACAAATGCACCATGTTGTGGCCTCCTATTGTAAAAGGAAGCGTACATTTGTATTAATTAGTTGTATTACGACTATTGAAAGAAAGAAAGAAAAATGTTTCTTGTTCTCATTATTGGGCATCGATCAATCGATTACCACAAATCGTCTCACTCAATGAACTTACAGACGGGCCGCTACCGCGTAGCGAGTACTACTGCTAGGTACACCCTAAAGCTTACGGGAAACACACCCGCGCGGCGCAGCATGAGAGCGGCTCGTGCGGCGCTGCACACGGAACCGCAAAAGTGAATCTAATATTGTGGAAATAATCACGAGACTTCGAGTGTTCGTGTGCGAAGTTATTTTTAAGTAAAAATATCAATTAGTTGTGCTCTACTTCAGACATTAATTTCAGATGATCGCCGAGCGAGCGCTGCACGGCTCGTAAGTCGTGCGTGCGCCTGCGCACCCACTTGCCATTTCATTACAAGAGACGGGAGGCTGGCTTTAGGAAGTCTCGCAGTACCGGGACGTTCCGGGACTTCAATGCTTCTCTGATTAAAAAGAGATTCTAGTTAATTTTGGGCTTGTTCCGGTTGCTTCAAACAACTGGAACTTCTTTTATAATGTTGATCTTGAATATTCTTGCAAGAATTTCGGTTACATTTTATTCGACTTTCTGATTGCGTGTCCCATTTCGATGTCTGCTACCCTGTCAGAGGCCGCAGCCGAGATGCCTGTTGTGATCATTAACGACTAGCTGCCCCCGCGCGGTTTCAGCCGCTGCTCGGCTCCTATTGCTCGTAGCGTGATGTTACATAGCCTATAGCCTTCCTCGATAAATGGACTATCCAACACAAAAATAATTTTTCAATTCGTACCAGTAGTTCCACAGATTAGCGCGTTCAAACAAACAAACTCTTCAGCTTTATTATATTAGTATAGATGTTCAGTAAGTGTAGATTCATACTATTCGATGAATGTCTCGCTTCCCCATCCAGCTACAGTGGTTATCATTGGCACTGCAGCGCGCGGCTCGCTCGGCTCGTTCCCACACATGTTGTAGAACCGCATTAAGATGAACTCGATTAACATTCTATTGTTATATCGCTCGCTTCTCGTGGGATTCCGTATGGAAATGACGGGGCAAAGAGTACGCGGCAGAAGCCCCGCGCGAGCGGTTCGATATGTTTCAGATTACTTTATGATTACGTCGTCGCATATTCGACCGTGAAACATATCAATGATCTGAGCTTGGTTGACTCTGGCTCCCCGAAGGAGTTGGCCAACACGGCTGGAGTACTGGTCACTGCACAAACAGCGTTGTGTTCAAGTCCCCTATAAGCAAGCGAGCTTCTTGCCAATTCAAACTGCGGGCTGCTATGCGACTGAGATATGGGGAGGGACCGGAGCCACTCCCAGGCGTCCACGTCTAACAATCGTTTGTGACGATTAGACATACGTGACTGGGCTTTTAGTGTAGTACTATCCACATTGACAAGTGATGCTCGCGCTCGCCCGCTGTCCGCTCTGCGCTCATCTCGTTGGTGTTGGTCGCTCTTCCCGCGCGAGGTCGTTGACCCGCGTCGTAGTATCCACCTGTCATCCAGTTGCTTTCCAAACTAAACACCACTTCAGTTCGCTTTGGATTTCCGAAAATTCGTCACAAACTTTAACCTTTAACTTGACATAAGTACCTTTTTAAATGAAAGTTTAAACAACCGACACCAAAAAAACTAAGTAAAAAAAAACCTAAATTTCGGATTTTGCCAGGTAGGTATTGTCTTTGAAAAAACAAACATTTTAGTTTTTTGCCACCTTGACTTCCGAAATTAGTTTCGTTTATATATTTTTTGTTCTTGTGTGCCTTACGCCAAAGGCAAAATAAAATTATTTTTTTAAGTATGATTTTCCATTTTATGTACAGAGGCCAGCACATCAAGTTACCACAATCTGTCAAATTTCTTTGATAGTACTTATTTCAACTTTATTGCAAAGTGATAAGGTTTATTTTTAATTGAGAAAATATGACAGTTAGGGATAGCTGGGATAGCTTGATGTGCTGGCGTCTGTACGTATAGGAAGTAGGTCTATAATTATTATATATTCTGCGTACAAACTTTTGTTTGCATGTAACCAGCTTGTAAGGTTCTTACTGCTGGGAAGCATGCCGCCTCTGCGCGAGGAAGCGAGCCGCAAGCCTCCTCGCGCAGCACGCCGAGAATTGTGACGTGTAGAGCTCCCATTTCTGGTCGTAACGACTTCATCGCGCTATGCTAATGAGCTCGTAATACGGTGCGCAGTGTGAACACGCTCAGCGGCAAGTATTGTCCGTGGTTTGTTCTCTCAAAAAAACAATCCCTCGTCTTTGTACAACAGCTCTCACTTTCGAAAGAATCGACTAATGACAGTATTTAGAGAAAATAATTTAATATTTAGCGGTGATTCGCAAAAATATCACTGGCTTGTCTTACAACCAATAATTCTAAGACATGGACATGGATTTCGTACGGCCCGCGCCCTCTCGCAGACAGGCCCGCGGGAATAACAAAACTGATTATGTAATTTGTTCAGTTGCGCTCAAGGTGAGTGTTGCGACAAAACTATCATCACGACATAATCTGCAAACGGAACATCCCTTCGATTGTCTAGCCGTAGTAGCACACTCATCCTGCCCGCCTATTGTGTCGGAGTCATTTTCTTACGTTCAGCGGAAGGTCCCGCGCACGCCGCGTCGCCGGTAAACGTTTCTTCCGGTAGTTATGTGCGTCCGCGGCGCGCGCCGTGGGAACATCGCGGGCATTTGGAGTATGTCGCTGCTGCCTGACGTGCTGGACTGGATACATTCAATGCATTACTAATCAATTATGAAGGTGAAAGCTACACGAAAGCCCGCGGAATTAAAGTTTTCTGAAATTTGAACGTCACTATCAGGTTGTGTGTTGATTAAAATATGATTCACGGCCGTAGCAAGTAAGTACGTATTTACAGAATTGTAATCACTAAAAACGTAAGAATAGGTGAATTTCACAGGCAAACATAGAGCATCTCTCTTATGAGAATATCGAATATCGCATCACATGACAGTCATGTCGGTCGTTAAAACCAGTTAAAACGATGCTCTGTCGGCCGATTCTGTAAAATCTCACCGTGACAACTTATATCAAGTGAGTGTGAAGTGAGCTGTCGTTCTATCCAATGCTAGGGATTGACACTTATGACAGCCCACATTAATATCACTTCACTTACATCTTCACGATGAGATTTTTACAGAATAGCACTCCAGGGGAGGCCGGCCATGTCCAGTGGACGTCTGCCCTGCAGTAATAGTGGTCGGGTGTCAATGATGTAGTCCGAAAGTGGTGAGTTACCGCGGAGCGGCCACACTCACTCACAACTCACACTTGGATGGGAGCAGCGCGTGTTATGTCACGGCCGACACTTTCTAAACTGTCGAGTGAGGTCGCTATACGCCTCAGGACAAGGTTGCATTTATTGCCAATTATGCCAAATTTTATGTTATTGGGAAATACATTGTTCATCAAATTGCCACCCTACGACAACTTGCCGTAACGTGTGAACCATTCAAATACAATTGTCAATGTCTGTGTCTGTGATGAGCTTGTCATGATAGAGCTGCACGTCCGCGACATCAGACTACATCAGACGCAGCCACTGCGCACTTACAGTTGTACTCTATTATACTAACTAGCTATACCTACTTGATGAGGTTTTCACTAAGGGATGCTTTATTTATTACAACCAGGTATAGGCTATAACTAGGTATACGCATGCAGTGTGCGAGCTCAGTCAATGGTTCATCTGCCTACCCTTTTCCCAACCATGTTGGGGTCGGCTTCCAGTCTAACCGGATGCAGCTGAATACCAGTATTTTACATGGAGCGATTGCCTATCTGATCTCCACAACCCAGTAACTAGGAAATACGATACCCCTTGGTAACACTGGCTGTCAGATTTTCGGGCTTCTGACGACCCGTAACGACTGTCAAAGATGCACAAATGACAGCCGGGACCAACGGCTTAACGTGCTTTCCGAGGCACGGAGAAGTCTCGTTATGTAAAGATGGTCACCCATCCACCGCCAACCCCAGCAAGCGTAGCTTAACTTGGTGGATCGTCCTGTGCGGCTGTCAGTACTTAGCCACGAGCTCCTCCAAACAGCAACAGTATGAACAACAATAGAGGACAATCACATGAGTCCTTCTGTCCAAGGCTGATATACTTCCCCAAGCGGTGCGCTCCTCCGCCAGGAGCCCTAGCTAGTGCTAACAGTCGCGCAGTCGCAACACGTACACGGCACACTACATAACGCACGCGTCGCGGACACACAATGAATAGCAAGCTGATGATTAGATAACGTTACATAATGCACGTCCTTGACCGCGTGCGTGAGGTTAAGCGCCGGGTAACGAGCCTCGGAATGTGATGGGAGCGCGTGTGTTGTTACTGTTTGTGATTGGCCGCGGTTATTACATGTTTAATTGTCAGGTGCGCAAAATTTAATGTTACCTACTTAGGATTAATTGTAGATATTGAACTGAGATTGCGTGTCGTGCTGGCTCAGAGTCATAAATATATTGGCGAATGAACAACTACCTCTGCCTCGTTGGTCTAATGTTGGTAGGTCAGAATTCACGTGTGGTACGGAACTTACGGAAGTGATGTTTAGGATTTCCTTCATGAATTCAGAGTTAGTCTGATAGTAACAGCCTAAAGTCTGGATTTGTGCCCAACATCAGGCTCGCTCCCTGTTACATGGGAGTTAAACATAACTGGCGATACGCGGGAGTACTGCACCCCTGCTACCCCTGCGGGGGTGCACGCATGATATAGTGTTGCTGTTAGAGATCCCCGCGCGGGTCATAGCGCACGGCGCGACATTCCTCCCGCATGTACATATGAGTGAGCCGCCGCGCGACCTCCGCCACTTTCTACAAGAAAGTAAAACTCGTTTGGCCACAGATTATGTCGCAGGCGCAGCTGCGGCAGCTGACACATCCACACACGCCACGTCTGCGCCTTCATGGGCAGTTGGTCACTTGTTGTGGAAAGAACCACGACTTGATAAGAAGGAGCAGAAGAACTTCTAGGGTACTCGCGAGTCGCTGACCCTAAAAAATTGAGCGAGAGGTAACCCTTGAACTACGAAAACTTCCTTACAAGTCGTGAGGAAAGTTAAAGGTGTGTAGAAGAAGCTGCAGGCATGTTGCGCCGACCACTAATACATTGGGATGAAGCAGGAGAGTGGCGATGGACTCTGACTTCGTAAGTGACGTGTATCCACGTGAGACGTGACCTGCAGGGCAATTAGTGTGGCGGCGTTAGACGGCCAAGTTCAAGCGCAGTGCCGCGCGGTGGCATGTGCAGTTGTGCAAGCCAGCGACGCACGACGAAACGGCCCCGGAACAACTAGGTATTAAACAAGGTGTAAAGTGAATGTTTAGCCACAGTAGACAGGGAAATACAAATCATATTAATAGCTTGTAATGTAGGTACATCTCTGCTTAACCTTAATCCGGCTCAGTCTGGTAGCTTTTATGAAATTAAATCCTACTACTATTATAAAGGCGAAAGTTTGTAAGTATGGATGTATGGATGTTTGTTACTCTTTCACGTAAAAACTACTGTATAGATTTGGATGAAATTTGACACAGAGATGGTTTATATCCTGGATTAACACATAGGATATTTTTTATCCCGGTAGAACATTCCTGTGGGATAATTTCCGACCTCCACGCGAGCGAAGCAGCGGGCAGAAGCTAGTTAATAATAGTTATTGATTTCCTACGATGTACCTACACTTTTGCAAAACATTTATTTGGTGGATTTTTAAACTGAATACCAAGTAGTTGGTGCCGGCGCGTGGCGTGTCTCTGACGAGCTGTGAGAACAATTGCCGAAACAAACTCACAGGCCACGGTCTGTTTGCGTTACAAAAGAATTCTGAATACTTGTTATAATGTCATGTGAGTTACTGCGACTCTGACTATGAGTGGAATGGGTTTTTGAAGGAACAGCGGTAGTAAGTACCATCACGCTTGTATTTCTCGAAGGGGATAGCAGAGCGAATCTGTTCCATAATATCTATGGTTTGTTCATATTAATTTATTCCCATATCACACGCTACTGCCACTAGGGGGCACAAGTCAAGACTCCGAGCTACTACTGAGAACTTCGAAAAGCTCAGTTTTAGTCTTGAACCGACCGGGTTTGAACCAAATAGGCCAGCACCCCAGAACCGTACACACACAGAAGGATTTTAAAAGATATTCTTAGTATGTCTAGTGGCGCGTTAAAGTTCATCATCCTCCGTAGAGAAGCAGCTCCTCCGAGCAGACGAGTGTCGCGCCTGGTGCGCTAGGGTATTTATGGGATGCAGGATATTGTGACGTCAGGCCTTTAATGCGTAGTCCGCATGTAGCTTAGAAGATACTGCCACATAATACCTAAGAATAAGTAATAAAAAAAAAACTATATTGATACTATAAAACCTTTGACATTATGAAAAAATCACAGTCAGTCTGACAGCGTTAATAAAGCAATGAATGATTTTGAATTGTCAAAAGAAATGGCATCGCCATTGTAAACAAGAGAGACTGACCGTCCAAAGAGACATTATAATTATTCCAATCCGGAGTAACGGACGTAAATTACATTAACAGAGATTGTTCGCCAACGATTATGTCGTGTTTATGGAGTTAGTGCCGCGCAAATACACACAGGTATCACACGAGTAGATTCCAGTTATTAGTTTGACTTTCATTTGTATTCTCACCTCGTCATCTTGTAATGTAAGTTTTGTAACCTTTCTCCGAACTGTTGGCTCTCTCGATGCTCCAGTAGTCGCACACGCAGCCGCGTGGCTTGCGCAGTGCGCGGCGAACATTCGATTCCCGGGACGGATAGGGTTTTTGGTCTCCATTTCAAGCTCGGTAACCTTCAGGTTACTACTCCTTGTTGCGCTGTTAATGGCAATCGTCTCGCCATCAATGACATGGGACAGGACGCAACAGTAACGGCTGTCGAACTATGTTGTTCCCTCTGTAGACCGATGCAGGCCTAGGTATACTGCAGTGCTACCTACCCTTAGGGCGATAAGGCGAGATGTTAAATGTCAAACCAATCGGTTATGGGCGCGGCCGCTCGTGAGAGTTAACCTTACGTAACACAAATATGCGAACGAAATCGCAAGTAAAAGTTGTCCATGCAGGCCGACGGCCGATATCATACTCTTTAATGATTGTTAGCTCTGTTACGTGGAACGGAGAACTTTAGTGAGTTGGATACACATCACATAACAGTTGGTGCGGCGCGGGATGTTCCATGATCTGTTGTAAAAATTGTGATTATCTACGGTGATCATAGCTCGTGGTTAAGTAATAACAGCCGCACCGATTGATCCTTCAGGTTAAGCTACGCTTGCCGGGGTTGGTCTGTGGATGGGTGACCATCTTTAGATATCGAGACTCCTCCGAGCCTCGGAAAGCACGTTAAGCCGTTGGTCCCGGCTGTCATTCGTGGATCTTTGACAGTCGTTATGGTTAGTCAGAAGCCCGATAGTCTGACAGCCAGTCTTACCAAGGGGTATCGTGTTACCCAGTTATTAGGTTGTGGAGGTCAGATAGGCAGTCGCTCCATGTAAAATACTGGTATTCAGCTGCATCCGGTTAGACTGGAAGCCGACCCCAACATAGTTGAGAAAAGGCTAGGCAGATTGATTGATCATAGTTAGTAAGTGTCCTAATGTCCTCACGTCGCGTTATGTGCGAGCAGGCTGTGGCGAGCGATGTGACTGTGTGTCCAACTCACTATTCGTTAAGTGATTGATATTTGCGTGAATGAAGGCTTTTGTACAAAAATAGATTCGTTGAATATTCAAATGCGTAGGAGTTGTAGGTAGGTGTGGAGTAGTGTGCACTGAGTCAAGATTAATTGCATTCGTTATCCTTTTATTTAGAAACAGGATTTTTTACACATTGTGTTGTTTAGACATTGTGTGCGTACAGTCAAGTAATGAACGTTTGTACTCGCACAACTTACTGCAAACATTGAATGAAAATGACAGACGACGGTAAAGGCGAGATACCTGCGCACTGTGGAAAAGGAATGTGTTGGTAATAATTGCTTTGACAGTTCCGCTCCTTGACCGTGTGTGTACTACTGGTGAAGCTCTGCGTATCTTATATTAAGTGAAATTCGGTGAAATCGGGCGGGAGTAGCTATAGTAGCTTGATAAATTGAAACGTGTGCTACATCCAGCACACGCGCGGGCCCGCTGCCGCCCCTCGCGCTGTAACTTAGCGCAGTGTCGTGAAGTGCGTGACGTAACGCACAGTTTGAGCGTTCAACAAGTTATGTTCACGAAAGCAAGAGAAAGCAGATGACCCGCCGCTGAGCAGCGTGGAGCAGTTGTGTAGTTGTGTACATGAGGGACGCGACAGTATTGTGCCTACGCGTCACCTGCATCACCGAGGCAATTGACTTAAAACGATGATGTTAACACTAATTGTACACACTTCTTATGCGCAGAACATAAACCATAACATCACGCTGGTAGAAAGGTGTATCTGATCACCACGCTTGCTGCAGACGGGTCGGCGATTTTAGACTTATATTACCTAGAAGTCCCGGTTCCCTCACGATGTTTTTCATTCACCAATATTATTATCAGTAATCAATCAACTCAGCCTAACGCACCCCACTGCTGGACATGGGCCTCTCTCAGGCTGCGCCACAACCCCTCGCCTACCACACCCAGTCTGTCCCAGCCACGTCTTAAGGTCGTCGCGCCATCAGTAGCACGACGTCCCACACTACGCTTGCCGAAACGCGGTCCTCACTTCAGGACTCGTGGGCTCCATCGGTTCTTCAAAACCATGGCCAGCCCACTGCCGCTCCAATTTGCTTACTCTGCAAAATATGTCGGTAACTCCGGTTCTTTTTCGGATAATTTCGTTTCTGATTTTATCTTTTAAAGATACCTCAAGCATAGCCCGCTCCACAGCGCGCTAAGCGACCTTGTAAACCATACCAACTGTGTCCATATTTCGGCACTCACTCCTCCCAGTGAGTGAGAGTGGGCCATAATCCACCAAGCGAGCCAGTGCGTGTTGAAATGAGCATAGCTATGCGCGTAAAATGCCTTAATGACTGGCACTAGACCTCTTGTGCGGCGCGCGGTGGGTGTAAAGCCTTACGGGCAACTGGCAAGTGTCGCGGGTAGCATCCGGTACCACCGGCAGCCACTATAGCCTAGCCTGCTGGTACTTGTTCCGGTGTGAGTGTTTGTAGCTGTACAGGACGTGCAGCTATATTGTTTGGCAAATTGGCTGAGAAAAGTTGACAGTTGTGTGTTTCCTTGACCGATACATTATGCATCCTCGCTTCCCTTTAACTAGTCGGCTATAGGGTGGCGAGGCCCCTCAGTGTGAGCTCTACCTCAATATAAATCCTCAATTACTGACGGTTGTGATGTCAACCCGATGTATAGCTACAACTTACAGGCAATAAGAAAACATGTATTTAATTAGTGCACACACACCTTATGAACAAGATAAATTATTTTTAAAATGGCAGTGGGCCTGTTGATCTTTTGAAGATAAAGGTCATGCAGTTTCAACAGCTCCTGAGCATGTTGCACAAGTCTTGCCTGCAGCAGGCGCGGGGCAGCCGACGCCGCGACGTGCTGACTCGTGCAGCTTGACATGGAGTGACTGACGCGGGCATGAGTGCTTAGCATTCCAAAACCTTACCACTGTGTCAGTACAGTGCTAAGGTTTTGGAATGCGCACGCATACGTGGGTCATAGGCTTGACCCCGCTCGACTGAGTAATTAAGTTACCCAATTACTCTGCATTTTATTACGAAATTGCTCATTGTCCAAATTTGTGTAGCGACAATGCTCACCTCGAAGTACATGGAACTTGGACAAATTACTGACGCAATGTGGGCGTAGGACACAGTACTAGACACCCCTGCCTACATCTCGGAGGATAGATAAAAGCGTAGTGTTACGTCAATGAACCGTGTGTTTTATTTGAAGCGCAGAACTGTAAAGGCGCGGCCAACCTTTCAACCAGCGCGATGAGTGCGCCACTTTCTTGTTGGCTCCTCTAGTGTGAGGCGGGCGTCGAACCCGCACCTGCTCAGTGAAAGTTGATCTGATCATGTCGCTACACGCTGTAGGCGGAACATTCAATGAATCAATACACATTACGTAGGTACTTCCTTCTCCTAAGTAGCGTCACTGCCGCATCACACTGCCTTTCCCTAAGGGGTGGATGTAGACGGACGAGGTCAGATGGACAACAAGTGGCCAGTTAAGTTGCATACAATAGGGAACCGAGCACAAATACGGACTTCGGGCAACTTCAGAGAAACTGATGTTAAACCCTAATAACACTTTCGCCAACCCGAGAAACGAACCAGGAGCCGGCCCAAGCCGGCAGCCGCGCGTGAGCCCAGTACCAGCGAGGTGTTACCCGCTGTGGTTGACATTCGTGTTGCTTGTGGAGATGTGCCACAATGTGCGCACACGTTAGGAATGATTATCTTGAATCAGTATACGGTCATCATCATTCTCCTGCCCTTATCCCAATTTATTTGGGGTCGGCGCAACTTGTCATCTTTCACACAATCCATCCATCGTTTCTTTGGTCTCCCTCTACTTGCACAGTACACGGTCATGTCAACCAGTTATAGTTCGGCTTCATCATCCTCATCATCATTTCAGCCGAAAGTCGTCCGCTGATGGCCATAGGCTCCCCAAGCAACGCCGCTTCGATCGGTTCTGTGCTTCCCGCGGAGTCCTGCGGTTCCAATTTACCGGTGCGCGTTCTGTTCAGGCGCGCTACGCGTAAAGACCCTTTACATTTTAATGACAACACGTAATTTTCGTCATGGTGTATCATGTAAACCGAATTTTGGCATAATTTTGGGAGATATATAGAAATGACATATTGTGTTGTTATATAATGACATATTGTTTGGCCGTATGTGTTACAAAAGAACGCTTTCTATTTTTTGAACAAATATTAACATGACAAGCGTGACAGCACGAGACAGCTGGCTACCATACGCAGAGGTTGCGACATGGCGGACAAGGTTTCTATAATTATTCATCCATTACCTACTAATAATGTAAACAGGGTGCGCCCGCGACTCCTCCGCCTGCTAAATGCTTATAATATGTTTGTATTAGCTATTCCTGCCAACGAGCAACGTTGTTGTGTGCAGGATGTAATAATAATAATATTTATCGTTATTTATATCGTTTATTTGCTTTAAAAAAAAAAAAAAAAAAATGAAAAGTGTTTATTTGGAACATTAAGTCAAGTTCAGTACATTTTACTTCTGCCAAACTACAGAGCAGTTTGTTGGCAGACGTAGCCAACGTTGGCGTTTAACTGTGGTGGGTAAAAGATGTTACAATATATTTAGTGCAAAGACACATTCAGCCATGCAATGATGGCATGCAAATGTTGAATAGTAAATAGGTAAAACAAATTTAAGTACTACTTACAATGCATTCCTGAAGTGGTAAGACTGGCATGATTTTTTGTTGAGAAATTCGCTGACTGAATAAAAACTATGCGATATTAACCAATTTTTCAAAGCCGTGTATAAAATTTGTATGGGAGCCGATATAATATATGCGAGCCGTCGTATGGGAGCCGGTCAGCCGGCGCAGTGTCAGGCACATGAGGCGTTTCGGTTTTGCCTCGGGACAGTTACAAATATATTCATTGTAAATGATTGTATGATATGAAATTGAATGAAATGCACGTCAAATTGGAGTAGTTTCAATCGGCTTGTCTGTCAAGTTCCGTGACTGTACACAGGCGGTAACCACCGCTCAACATCAGGTGGGCGCCTGCTTGTGTCATCAAATTAACTATAATCATTTATCTAAGTACCTAAGTAACTGTTCTCTCGCGTTTTTCTTTTGAAAATGTTGTGTTGCCATCCTTTACTTAATAGTATGTTTTATTTGTTGCAGATCTCCCGACGGAGAGCGGTAAGCAAAACAGTTTATTAATTGGTAGGTCAGACGTGTAGCAGCCCAACTGTATCGTATGTTCATAACTAGTTACCGACAGCGCCGCCCTGCCAATGTCATTCGGGGCCAACAGACAATCGGAGCTGTGGGTTCTGGCAGCTGCGACAGCGCGTGCAAACAGCGAACTTGTCGAAATCGTTTCAATGCACTGGCTAGTATAGCAACTGGCGCGCCAGGTCGGGTGCCAGGACCACCTGGCTCCGGACCTGCTGCTGCTGGCTGCTACTCCTTTCGGGTAGTGTTCAGAGTTACAATTTGAGTCCGGGCATAGGCTCGCCTCCGCCCCTGTACTTGAAAAGTTCTCATACATTCCCAAAGTTCCGCCCTGGGGGGTTTGCCAAAGAGCTATGGAGCATTCTGGGTCTTCTCTATGCTGGCCAAGCCCGTGATTCGTCCCATTCCAGGGGTAAAATGGTGCATTTATGTGATAGAAGCATGATACTATTGCTATGCGCATTTTGCATTGCATTTTGTTTTTAAACTCATTATTTATGAAGAGGTGGAAACTCCTAATACACTTCAAAAACACACACTCACACGTCTAAAGAAATAAATTAAGTTTATCATGTAACATAGTCATATTCTTATTTAAGTAGGTACCTACTGGAGATTACCAGCCATGATACAAAGATTTCAATTTAAAAAATGTTTGATTACGAATTTTCGGTTTAATGGCGTCTGATACCTTATACGGTTTATAGGAAATGGACGCTTTGTCTGCGTTTAGGGTCGAACAGGAACTGGCAGGCAGGACAGACTTTCGTAAGTATTTATAATATTAGTAAGAAGGTACGGAGTATGCGAGGGGCTGGAGGATTGTGAACGATACGCAGCTGAACGTGTTCATACAGTAGTGAGTGTGGCCCACTAAGGCGTGGCCGCTCTGAACGAGTGTGACACGGAAGCTCGCAGCAGGCATTACGTTGACACGCGCTGCTCCCGATGTAAACGAAAGCGGAGATCTGGTTTATAGACAGCCAGTGATGAGAAACTATCGATAATCGATATCGATCGTGACACCGAGTGCTTTAGGAAAACATTAGAAAAGCCAATTATTTTGGAGAGAGTACATTATGTAGTCGCTAGCCGGCACTTCTCCATAGGAAAGTTTGTGACATTTCATACCCAAGTGCCCTAGAGGCTTAATGAAAATTAAAAAATATATATTTGAGGATCGAGCTCGTAAAGCCCATTAAACCTCCGCAGAGCACTCGAATCAAATCAAATAAATGTGTTTGCGGTTGGCAACACGCGACTCCTAACTGGTTGTAGTTCTGTTCATCATTAGGAAACAGCTGACAGGAGATTGATTTGTCAGCAGATACGATCAGATAGTTGACGACTAGGCTTTCAGAAACAGGTTATAAAATGTATTTATATTGATGTCGGAATGTCATCGAATAAATAATGAATTCGAATCAATAAAAGTGATATCTTGATTGATCCTTTTAAATAATTATACGTGAAGTTTCTCTTTTTGGTCGAGTTTGTTGTTTAATTAAGCTTTAATTCAACTCAGCTGTCACCCGGTGCTACGCACACGTGACACGGACCGTTTATTTTCCAATACAAAATCAAAGACCTAAAGAGGGGTGGGTGTGTGTTTTATATACTTCTAAATTACTCGATGGGTTTTGACGCAGTTTGCATCATAATGTGAAAATTTCTCGAGGGTATTAAATTCCTACTTACATAACATTACACCCGAGCGGGGCGAGCGCGAGTCACCAAGTTTCTTTACAGACGATGCATGATGTTGGGATTGATGAGTCTGGTCTGTGCACCTAGACAATGTAATGACTACATACTAACGATAATATTAGATATCGACATATATTTACCACCAGCCCCCATCACTAACACTCGATAAAACAGACAACTTGCCATCTCTAGTCGGATGCAGTGCCACATTTTTTCTCCAATCACCATTGTCTATGATTACGAAACAATAGAATGTTCAATAGACAAATTATAGAGCAGCCACGGTTTTATATTGTATGGGAATCAGTTAATGAGGAAAGTATCGAGCGCGGCCGGAAGGAACTGTGTTTTGTTGGCCAGTTCTTGTTGCATGTTCACAACGAGCTCGGCTCTGGTTGATCCGGATTCCTGAAATGTATCGCATGACGTCACGCCTGCATACCCAGTTCTTTCTTTATTTTACGTAAATATGTAGTCAATAATAATTATAATGAATGATGTTCTAAAAGTAAATTTTAATGAGATTGCTCGAAATTGAAATTTTGGAAAATTATTTAGATTGCATGCAGTATTTATATTATTTTAATGTAAGCTTAAGCAAGAAATAAAAGGCTATTTTATTTTATTTATTATTATATGTAGTCAATAAACTCACGCCTTCGTCCCATGGGCAAAGGCAGGGTGCCATCTGCTACGATCCTGAAATAGTCCTTCGTTTTGCTTCGTGACATAATATGTCCTGTCAGCCGCCACCGTAGGCACGGTATGTTTATGGTAGGTGTGGGAGTGCCGCTCCAACCAGCGCGGGAACAGTTATACTACAATGATTTTCCACCCTCAAAAAATGAAATAAGGTGGGAGTGGGACTGCAACTTTGCTCTAGTGGTCGTAAGCGCCGCTGCTGACGCTGGGTTCCTGGGTTCGACTTTCACGTCGGATGGTGTGTTATTGGATTTTAAACCAGGAATTTCGTAGCAGAAGTCTGCATCTGAGCCCGGTTGGTCGCAATACACTTGGCTCCTATTACGTGGGATTCAGACATAACAGGCGAAGTGAGGTGTAGGTACTGCATCTGTAGGAAACAGAGGATTTATGTATAGACGGCAGCACATCAAGGTAACTCAAACTGTGCATTTTTCCCCAATTGAAAATGAACCTTATATTTTTGTTACCAAGTTCAAAAACTATCAAAGAAATTTGACAGATTGGAGTAACTCTGTATCTATGCAGCCCGGGTTGGGCTGGATTATTTATGAGGCATCGCTGAACTCACGGATGTGTACAGTCAGTGTCCCTCAGCCTGGAGGCAAGGTTATTATCCGATGAATAATTTCTCTTGAGTGTGAAGCAAGCGGCACAAGCGTGCGTGAAATCACTTTCTAATATAAATTGCTTAAACTACAAATATAATATTATTATAAATGAGTTTATTACGTTTCGACAGCCGCATGTACAAACAAGATCCACGAACGGTCCGCAGTACACTGTACACTGCACAGCGCATGATCTGTGGATCGTGAACTACGGAAAGTAAAAGTTTCACATCAATGAAAGCTTCGCATTTAGCTCGTTGTTCCGCGCAGGTTTGTTTGTGGTTGCGGCGTTAATTCTGTAGCCTGCATGGCCAAGTGTGGCAGTACTTATACCGTCTGCCTGCCCTTCGGGGAGTGAAGGAGTGATGTTAAGGCGTCGCTCCACAGCACACGGCTAAGTAGCGCACGTGTAGGTGCTAAAAATAAATAAATATGCTTGGACGTTTCACACAACGCCATATAGTCCCAAGCTAAGCAACCTAATGCTTGTGTTATGGTAACGAGATGGCTGACTTATACATTTTTTATTTTGTAAATAGTAAATACATACATAATTAGTCCCGGAACAAATACTTGCAGGTCGTACAAATATTTATTCCGTGCGGGAATCGAACCCGCGACATGCTGCGCAGCAGTCAATTGCTCAACCACTGCGCCAATTTAACCGGGTCTTGTACATATGTAAATATAGGTGGGGTCGTCTACAGCGGCTAGGGTTAGTACCTGTTTAAAAAAACCTTATAAAAAGCCGGTCATTTGCAAAAAACCTTAGGACATTACACTATTTTTTCTCATTTTAGTAATCAATTAAGTGAAGTCGAAATGTCCGCCGGACAAATAACGGCCACGCTTACCCCCGCGTGACCGGCACCAGCACACCTCTCCATGCACATTTTACGCGGCAGCTGACGCTCGACTTTATGTTCACAAGTTCCTACAGTGCTGCTGTGTGCTTGCAGGTGTACCTGCTGCTACTGGTGCTGTGCGCTGCGGCGGCCGAGGAGACGCCGCCCGGCCTGGTCAGCAAAGATAGCGAGCACGACTTGCAAGCGGAGGCCACGCAGTCAGGTACGCTAACTGAGCACTGTACTCTCTTATGTTATTGGAAAGCCCACCTGATGTGTAGTGGTCACCGCCACCTGTACAATTGTACGGACATCTGCGATAAGCAGGCACATAGAACTCTATTGTCTCACTTACCTGTGATCGACAATCGATGGCTAATTACAACAAATCATATTCTAAACTAACAAATCCCCGACTTTTATAAATATCATCGCGTGATGTGTTGTGTTCTGGTTACAGGGGGCGCTGCCCAGAAGCGCGAGGCGTCACTTTCCAACTCCTACGGAGAGCCGCTGCCGCCCGACGCCTACGGACCGCCCAAAGATCTACCTAACATAAGTGAGATTCTCCGTACCTGCTACACTTATTTGTCTTAGGAGGAATGAAGCGGCCTCGTCAGGGGTCTTTTAATTTCAATTTGTCCCGTTTTCAGTTCAAGATCTCCCGCACCCGGTGCCGGCGCCCGTGTACGGCGTGCCCGACCAGCTGGTGTTCAACGACGCGTACGGCCCCCCGCCGGGCGCGTACGGGCCGCCCGCGCCCGTGTCCTTCCCCAGCCAGACCTACCACGGCCCGCCCCCTCCGCCGCAATACAGGCCCAAACCCATTTACGGGCCACCGAAACCAATCTACGGTCCCCCCAAACCAGTGTACGGTCCTCCGAAATACAACCCCCCGAAACAATCGTATGGTCCCCCAAAGAAAACGTATGGACCGCCGAAACAGAGTCTACCGAAGCCGACTTATGGAGTGCCGTTTAAGCCTCCAAAGATAACGTTTAGCAAGCCGCTGTACAGTCCTCCAAAACCAGTTTACGGGCCGCCGAAACCGGTGTACGGCCCGCCGAGGATAAACTACGGACCTCCGATAAGAGACGTTCAATCATTGCCTCTGCCACAACTGCCGCAGGTAAACCTTCCGCCCCTGGACAACAATAACCTGGACTTCGGCCTGAACCTGCCGGCTCCTATTTACGGCACACCTCTAGTGTCGCTCCCAGTAGATTTGAAACCAAACTTCCCGGTCCCGAGCGACTCGTACGGACCACCCGGACACGTGCTAGGACCGATCGGGCCGAACGAGCAGCTGGTGCTGCCGAGCCTGGCGCAGTACGGGCCGCCGCAGCCCGACGCGCACCCGCGGCCGCCGCGGCCCGGCGTGCCCGCGCCGCCCACGCCGCCGCGCGTGCTGTACGACGGCTGGCGGCCCATCCCCGGCCAGGCGCAGGACATACACATCGACTTGGACCAACCGCTACCCAACGTCGACCAACATCACCAGTTCACATCCGGCAGCAACACGTTCTTATCTGATAACGGTCAGTTCTCATCCGGCGGTGACCAGTATTCGTCTAACAATCACCAATTCTCGTCGAACAACCACCAGTTCTCGTCGGGAGCTCAGATATCGTCGGGCTACGCCAACGTGCATCATGACGCGCTCGCCAACATCGACTTGAACGCGATCGTCGGCGGAGACTCCAACCACATCGACCAGTCCAAGACGGTGTTCGAAGCTCACTACACCGAAAACAAACAGCCGGACGCGCTGCAGCTGCCGGGGAAGCCCTTCGACACGTACGGGGCACCCCCGGTGGAATCCTTTGCTTCGAACGGTCATTATGCAGGGTCTTTGAGGCAGCAGGGAGCGAAGGGTCTCGTGGCGCCGTCGGGCCAGTACGGCGTGCCGCCGGGCAGCCAGTACGGCGTGCCGCCCGGCCTGCCGCTCGCGTACGGCCAGCGCTCGGGCGGCGGCCACTCGGGCGGCAGCTCGCCGCGCCGCCCGCTGCCGCTGCGCGAGGCGGTGCCGGCCGGACTGTTCTCGCACATCGCGCAGAGCACGCAGAACAAGGACGCGGGCCTGGTGTCGCACTCGCACACGCCCGCCTACTTGCCGCCACCCATCAGGGACGTGACGCTGTCCATAGAGCCGACCAGCCTGTACAGCCTGCCGCACTCTGGCAACCCCGTCTCCTTCCAATACGACTCGTACTCGGCGCCCCTGCTCACGGTGGGCGTTGGCGACCACGTGACGTCCGGGTCGCACACGGACGCGGTCACGGCCACCGTGGACGGTGCGCTCATCGGCAATCTGTCCAACTTGGACGCCGCGGCGATACTGAAGCACTGTCCGTACCACGAAGCGATCCTCCGAGCGGCGCAGGCGGGCGAGAAGATCCCGGCGGACCTGGCGACCAGCTACGTCAACAGTCTCAGCAGTCTCGGAACAACGCTGAACAAATCCTCGAACACTGTCACCATCCCCGACTCCTTCGTCCAGCCCTCTCATAAGAGGGAGAGTTACAACTTACAGAAATCAAAGTCTCTGAAAGAGAAGCACGCGCTCAAAGACGAGAGGCTCCAGTACGTGAGCGATCAGATACAGAAGACTTCTGATCGGATCAGAGACTTGAACGAGGAAGCGAAGCAGCTGCAGCAGAAGATTGTGTCGACGAGCCAGAACATTCACGCGGACGCCACCAGCGCTCCGAGCTCCCTTAGTTCTTCTAACCAGGTGGGCTCCTACTCCGTGCAGATCCAGTCCTCCAACGGCGGCAAGTCTTCGGTGCCTCACGATCAGTTGCTCTCGGAGGGATTACTACAGAGCATCTTGCAAGCTATCGACGACCCGGCCAAACCCCGTCAGCAACACTCGTCGCAGCAACAGCAACAACAACAGTTTAATCAACGACAACAACAGCAACAAGTTCAGCAGCTTAACCAACAACAGCAGTTTTCGCAACAACAGCAGCAGATTCAGCAACAACAGAGCACGCAGCAACAAGAGCAGCAGGTGCCTCAGCAGCAACAGCAACAGTTGTCGCAGCACCAGTACACGCAGCAGCAACAGCAGCAGTTCGCGCAGCAGCAGCACTCGTTCTCTCAGCAGTCGCAACAACAACTGTCGCAACAACAGCTGCCCAACGACCAGTACCAGAACAAGTTCAACTCGAACGTGAACCTGGAGTCGTTCACCGACGGTCTGGTCCTGCCGGCGGGCTACGAGCCTGTCGACCACACTAAGTCAGGCGACCAGGACCCGCAGGGCAGCCAGCAGCTCGCGCACGTGCACAGCCACACCACACACAACTGCGATCTGAAGACGGAAGGGTCTACCAAGAACGAGGTGGTGGTGCCCGCTCCCAACGCCCTCAAGTCTATCGACAAGGACGACGGCGAGGTGGCGATATACTTCGGAGATAAGAGCGAGGGCGTCACGGAGATCTCCGTGGCCACCAGCATCAGCGAAGGCGACGCGTAGTGCGCCGCTCTAGTCCCAACGTGGCCATGTGTACTCGCACACACTTGTGATAGTCTTAGATCCGGAGTAGGGACGTCCAAGTACCCGCGTTTGTATTGTTAATGAGAGGTGTTTTGAAATAATCTTTTTAATGGGTTAGTTATTATTGTCAAAACAAAGTCATTGTGTTTTAAACGTGCATTTTATCTAGTTTCATGATATATAAAAGATATGAATTTAGTAATTACAATAATATTATTACCGGAAAATTTGAGCCCTAATCCATAGAACTTCGTGCAGTCTCCGGAAACTAGCTGCAGCTGTATGATCGAACAAGTTCTGACGATAAATACTTATTAATGAAAATTACAAAACAACTTTGGGCCAGTATGACACAGTCGAAGGTCAATCCAAGAACAATCCAAATAATACTTATTTAAAATACCGACTAGTTTTATCACATTTCTTGAATGTGACGTCATCACATTTGATGCTCCATCCGCCATTTTGGTACGATTTGACCATAGATACCAGCTTTACTTTATCTATGGATTTGCCATCATGTAAAAACGATTTTATTTAGTTTTAGTTAGAGAGCATGGCAACACCGAGTCAGTCCGTGTTTCATGTGTTTACGATTATTATTTATGTTAATTTATATTTTACTTACTCTAAGATAACATTTCAGTATTTTCAGGAATGTCAATGGTATTTTTATTAGAGAGGCTAACTCCAAAAAATGCAAAAAAATAAATGTTAATTTGTTAATTTTTTTTTATTTTTTGTTGATACAAAATCGCGTGTGAGTCAAAAACAATAGTTTTGTGCACAAATAGTTACATTTATGGAAAATAAATAAATGTTGTACCTATTTTTGCTAGCAAAACAATAGGTAACTGCTGCATTCAGAGACGTCACTTGAAATAATCAATGATTTATTTTAAGTAACGACTCGCGGTAAGCAAGGCACTAAATAAAGTGTTGTATCGATACAGTGTACAATTTGTATCAATCCACACCGGGTTGTATCAGTTTGTATGTTACAAACCAGTACGAGCCGCTGTAGTCTGTAATGTGACACTGTTTGTATCGTGTACAAATTATTTAAATATTATTTATTAGTTGTGGTTGTTGCATGTTAAAGTTGTGCATGTTACTGATTTAATAAAAGTGTACATAATGTACTCGTATTTTTATTGTTACTACATTTCCCACCTGAAGCAGTACTGAAGAATGAGTGAGAACTCTAATTTCCTGTCGGCGCCTGCATTTTTGGGTTAGCAAAACGCACTTCATGAGACTGATTGCCAAACGTTTTTTATCAGGCGCTTTATATCTGACGGTGAATCACACCACGAATTAAAGATTAGAAAGTACCTCACCTTTCTGGGATGATTTTCACACATTTGCTAAAATAAATAGAATACGTTTATTTCAGACTAATAAAATGTCCATACATTGTTAGTAACATTATCTTAAAACTAAGTCAGTAAAAAATCTTAGAAAACATGCAGCCTGATAAGCCTTCCTGCAACTGCTGATGACAAACACCTCCGCTTTTTGTTTCTGTTCCAATAATAACATCTCATTGTAATTTCAATAGAATAGTACTTATTAAATTTAAAATTGAGCAGCAACCTCCAATGTATAAAATAGATAACAGGAATCCAATTAGTCTAGTTACCTTGTGGGTTGATTATTATTTAAATAGACTGAATAAAAAAAACATTTTTTATCCGATATTTGGATTTAGGTATTTTATAATATCAAAACACTTGTAACTACGTACTAGTATTGTCAGTGTTTTCATGTATTTTCGTACTGTCGTTCCCAAGTGGTGGAAATATACGAAAACTTGCAAAAGAAACTCAGAACGCCCCCTTAAGTATCACGACCAAAGTTAACACGTGTGCACATTCATCATGATGTTAAGTACATAATGAACAGATTACGATTCACAAATAAAACAACGTACGAGGTACTCGTGTACTTTTCCAAAAAATTTGAAATTTATTCCGAAAATACATTGAACATTTATAATGTTATTGTGACATTCAGACGTTATAGTTATTACATCTACCGTACATACATATAACACTCTTAAATACAACACCAATAAAAATACATTTAAAATGCTAAAAATCCATCAGTTCTGCGGTATAAACTAACTATAGTGTGTTTTCCCTAACGTGTCATGTTTGGTAAACAAACACCAAAATAAAACATTTTTATAACACCCACTTCCAGCTTTAAGTTTTTATAAGAAACAAAACTCAAACTCAAAGTATTTATTTCAAATAAACCAATTACAGGCACTTTTGAATTGTCAAGGTGTCGGTCAGTCAGAGAGATGAAGCTAGTTGAATACAAGCATACAATATGAATTACTTACATTAAAAATGTTTCGAAATAACGATGATAAATCCACATTCATTTTCTAAAAATTGAATTCTAGTAGGTAGGTAAGCGATAAAAGTTAAGAAATTTCAGTTCAGTTACGAAAGGTCGAACACTGCTACTTCTACATACCTACCAACTAAATTGACACAAAATTATTCCCCAGTGTTTCAACAATTTATTAATAGCCAATAGGTAGTTAAAATTCATTTAATTTGACTTTAGATCCGATTATAATTAAGTATTTATCTCATTAATAAAATTATAGATTTTAAAAACTGACATGTTAATCGTCTTTTGTCGCCGACTGTACCTAATGTGTGAAAGTTGTGTTTGTTTACCGACTGCACTTTATGCTTGTTTACAAATTACCGAAAGAAAACAAAAACACACTATATTTAGAGGACCCTCCTAACAATTCTTGCCGCGTCCAGAAGTACCCCTTCTGGATCAGCTCGACCAGCTGCCCAGCGAGGGCCTCCAGGTGCTGGGGGAGGCACCACTACCTGCACAATGACCACTGAGTCTACATCCCACATGTACAATTATTTTCTCGAAGCCCTGGGTTAGATTCCCCTAGACAGGCAAAATGTACTTAATTGAATTTACATGCGACGCCCTCTATTACATGCGACTTAAACATAACACCTTATGATGTTAAATGCATCAATATTAATATTATGATTCCAAAAGTAGCTGTCTTTCTGTTACATGTTCACGCTTTAACGGCTGAACGGATTGCGATGACATTTGGCACACAGTTTGACCATAACTTGCATTCCTCAGGGATTATATCCGATTCCCATGCGGACGAAGCCACGAGGAAACGCTAGTTCATTATATTTAGAGATTCTCACCATGTGGGGCAGCTACTTCAGCGATCATTGCGCGGCTGTGTCGAGCCCGCACGGCGCACTCCCACTCGCTAACATTCGATACAATTTAATGATACACTTACATCTAAACCTAGACCTACTTCAAATTATCTTAACACTGTATACTATATAATAGGTACATCATAATATAATAGGTACGATATAAAAATACTCGGTGAGCTTCTTTGACCGCAGTAAATGCGTATCAGATCCTACCGTGAGATCGTATATCAGTATACAACACACATCGTCGGCGTCCTGGCCTCGGCCCGACGTGTACATAACCTATATCATGTATTGAGACAGCTACGACACTCGGCACAAACACTCGTCGCATGTATTATGTCAAGACTTGAGCCTGCCTTGAATGAGCCATCACATATACATCACTGCAATAAATTCGTTACGATAAGTTAAAGCTTCAAGTATTTAATTAAACTTGCGTCGAGTTTTTGCCCGAATATAATTAATATAGACACCAAAAACATTGAGAAATTATTAATTTAATGTGGCTTGATTCAGTTCAGGCTGACTTTGTATTGTAAGTGCAATGTTCCAGTAGTACGGCTGTCATTTATTTATTTTTTCTTTAATTAAAACGGTTTAACTAATTACAGTAACTCACGGTAATAAACATATTGTACTATGAGAGCAACTCTCATCGCCCGCCCGCCCTCCTCCCACATCAGTGGTCAGGACAGCATCTCTTCTTCCATTCTAACAGCCGTCATCCCAAAATTATGTAAATTCCTATGTTTCACACATAAACTGATTGATTGATCCCAGTATCCCCCCCATCCTAGCCATATCATCGTTCACACAATCCATCCATCGTTGCTTACTGTACTCACAACACTCGTCATTCCTCCGCGTCACACGCGCACACCATCCCATGGGATATGTACATTGTACCTCCAGTCATCGCAAGAAAAGCTGGCGCTTCGGGAATCATCATTCATCTTCAGAAATACGAACGCATGATGATAATAACTAACATGAAGTGTAACAAGCATGCATGTACTTTCCTATTTTGTATCCAAAAAACAGATAACAATTAGCAATCGAAGTAGATAACCCAACCGAAAGTAACGCGCGCGCGCGCGTTTGTAACTTCATACAAACGCGTATTGATAGATAGGCCCTGCTACAGAGCGAGGCAGTACAACACATAGAGCCATTGCCTCTGCGAAGCCACTAATTTGAAAACGCGAAGGTTACCGAAGCTAATTCCTTGTCTGTGTGCCTGGTGCGAGTTGTTTTTATAAAGGTGTGAACATTACACGAACATTTTGTGCTGAACTCCAAGAGATCCGTTTCCACCGACAAAACTGTATAGTAAGCGTAATTTCTGTAAGAGTAAAGTATTGCACATTTGTAATGTTTACTTGAGTGTGTCCACCGAAAGAAACATTTGTGCCGTACACCGTGCAGTACAGTGTCGCACAGTGCCGCACTCTGGTGGAATAGCGGCTTTACGTTAACGCGATCGAAACGTTTAGTGCATTTGGCTCTCTGATTGCTTGGAGCGAGCCAATCAGAGCGTCAAACGGCATTAACGCGTCTATCGCGTTAACGTAAAAACAAACTCGCACTAGGCACTCTGGTTTACCTGTACATGTATAATTCGAAAACAATACCCCTGTAAGATTGACAATAACATTAAAGTCAGCCCGTACTTTGTACACTTAACTTAGTTACAATAGTAAGCTCTACTCTTTGTTACATTTAAATAGTGGTTGTGAATATTGAAAAATCTTTGAAATTGAGAATTCATGGCAGCATTTAGAATCTGCTTTCATTAGAGATCTATAGTTTATGGCATCTGACCGGCCGTCGCCGAGAAAACGAATAGCTAACTACTTTTTCACCCTCAAGAAACGTACAGCAGGAGCAGATGTAGGTCCTGCGCCAGTGACCGAGCGGACTGCCCACAGCATGCCGCAGTGCCGACGAGGCCGACGAGTACGACGAGTACAAATACGCATTTCAGCTAGTGTTAGGGCAGTTATTCTACTAATCACACTCGCCCATGGTCAAGCGACAAAGCTAATCGAACTACGCACTCGCTGCTCGTCAACTCGCCCCTCACTACTCGTCAACTCGCCCCTCGCTACTATTCAACTCGCCCCTCGCTACTATTCAACTCGCCCCTCGCTACCATTCAACTCGCCCCTCGCTACTATTCAACTCGCCCCTCGCTACTATTCAACTCGCCCCTCGCTACTATTCAACTCGCCACTCGGTACTATTCAACTCGCCCCTCGCTACTCGTCAACTCGCCCCTCGCTACTCGTCAACTCGCCGGCTGCCGGTCAGTGCCTGCTGTTTGAGATTCCCTAGCAGCCGGTCAGTTCCAACCATGGAGCACATACAAAGAGAAGATGTCATAATGTTAATGTGCACTGTGACAATAAATGTGTCCTGACGTCATCACGGTGGGCGTGGCCTCGGTCAGTTGGCGGCACACGTTGCGTAGGTACTAACTACATGTTTACAGTCCAGTGTTCAGTCTAATTTATTATTTTCTATCTTATTTTAAAGAACAAGATGAAGTGTTGTGTGCTATCATGTAAAAACTATTCAGATAGACGTTCTGGTGCCTTGGACGGCATAACATTTCACGTGTAAGTAATTTTATTTCATAAATTATTAGAAGCGTTCTAGAAAAATCTGTGCATTGTCTCTTAACAATAGTGTCACTGCTCGACAAAAGATGGCGCCACTTTGTATCACATCATGTCACCTATGCACTAGTGACATCTAGCGAAATCTAGCTAAAACGACATTGTAACAATCGACAAAGCTTAATCTATTAATTGTCCTATTCACCGCTAGATGGAAAATAGAGAGGGGCGTGGTTTGTAACGTCACTCGCTCCCCGTAAAGTGTCACGCATTATGTTACAGGGAAATCCAGTTACGGCATCTCCTCTTTGTATGTGCTCCATGGTTCCAACCAATAGGCTGTGCGAGTACCCAACCGTGTCGGGCCCGAAATACACGTATATAAATAGACACTTAAATTATACATGCAAAATGATTTTGTGACTACACATTATAATCTAATGACAACACTTGCCAGTAAATATGGCTCATCGGATTGTGCAAAGAGTTCGTCCGTTTAGACTGTACACTGTACAGCGTGGTCTCTCACTCGCACCTGCGGGAGTCAATGTCTAAAGCTGGATCGCCATTTTACATCGCCAGGTGCTGTACTGCAGCCCCCCCCCCCCTACACAGGGGGCGGCGCGGGGGGCGCGGGGCGCGGGCGCTGTGGGACACGGCAGCGGTCAAAATCAAACTCAAAAGTCATTTATTCAAATTAGGTTGAAAATCAGCACTTTTTGAAGGTCAAAGATTCATAAGACAGTCCCCCAAAAACGCCCACCCTTCACCACTTCCTATTGCTTTAGCTGGGAAGAAGAAGTGGCGCAACAAACTCCCCAGCAGCACAGCTGTCTGTTTAGTTGGAAGAACTTGACTATACATATTTATCGTATGAGAAGTAATTAACATGACGAAACACATCACATTAAAATCAATAATTTGCCTCATGTCGGCTAGCACAAGCCAATTAGTTCAGTTTTTAAAACAGTTTTTGACTCGGTTAGTGACACATTGTGATGGTACACTCATGTGTTCATATCTCGTGTCATGTCATCACGTCATACATACGATATCATGCTTACCTTAGCGTTGAGATGCACCAGCTTGTTGTGGTTGTAGAGCGCGGCTTCATAGCCGAACGTGGAGGCGCACTGCGAGCACTTGAAGGGCCGCTCGCCCGTGTGCGAGCGCAGGTGACCTTCCAGCGTCTTCTTGGTCTGTGGCAAAGAGATGAGGACTGGTGTAGGACAACATTGTAGGGACCGACAGGCTGAAGGAAAACGACTGAAGATGCAGCTGTATGTCAATGACAAGGGACCTTCAGAATGACGGCAGACCACAGTACACAACAACAATTTTAACAAAAATTGAACCCCACTGAGTTAACCCCAGTATAGTTTTGCATCTCCTAACTTTAATCTCAAGCAATTTTAAAATTATAATAATTATATTCAATAAAAAAAATAGTTTCTTGCTGTGGCGTCATTACCAAATAAAAATGTCAGCTGCCCGCGACTTCATCTGAGTGGACTTAGTACAAAGTGCTAGAAGGGATTTCTAAAATGTCAGGAGTAAGATGTGTAATGTGAGTACGAAATCCACACGGAGGAAGTACTTACTATAAGTCTAAAACTGCGAACCCGCCAGGAGCAAGCGAGCTGATCAACTGTCATGCCTTTTTCCCATCACTACCTCAGTGCACTCACCATGTAGGCCTTCCCGCAGGCGTGGCACACGGTGCAGCATAGCACGGGCCGGGACGCGCACCTGCAGGGGGGCTATATCTCCCACATCACTACTCAGTGCACTCACCATGTAGGCCTTCCCGCAGGCGTGGCACACGGTGCAGCATAGCACGGGCCGGGACGCGCACCTGCAGGGGGGCTATATCTCCCACATCACTACTCAGTGCACTCACCATGTAGGCCTTCCCGCAGGCGTGGCACACGGTGCAGCATAGCACGGGCCGGGACGCGCACCTGCAGGGGGGCTATATCTCCCACATCACTACTCAGTGCACTCACCATGTAGGCCTTCCCGCAGGCGTGGCACACGGTGCAGCATAGCACGGGCCGGGACGCGCACCTGCAGGGGGGCTATATCTCCCACATCACTACTCAGTGCACTCACCATGTAGGCCTTCCCGCAGGCGTGGCACACGGTGCAGCATAGCACGGGCCGGGACGCGCACCTGCAGGGGGGCTATATCTCCCACATCACTACTCAGTGCACTCACCATGTAGGCCTTCCCGCAGGCGTGGCACACGGTGCAGCATAGCACGGGCCGGGACGCGCACCTGCAGGGGGGCTATATCTCCCACATCACTACTCAGTGCACTCACCATGTAGGCCTTCCCGCAGGCGTGGCACACGGTGCAGCATAGCACGGGCCGGGACGCGCACCTGCAGGGGGGCTATATCTCCCACATCACTACTCAGTGCACTCACCATGTAGGCCTTCCCGCAGGCGTGGCACACGGTGCAGCATAGCACGGGCCGGGACGCGCACCTGCAGGGGGGCTATATCTCCCACATCACTACTCAGTGCACTCACCATGTAGGCCTTCCCGCAGGCGTGGCACACGGTGCAGCATAGCACGGGCCGGGACGCGCACCTGCAGGGGGGCTATATCTCCCACATCACTACTCAGTGCACTCACCATGTAGGCCTTCCCGCAGGCGTGGCACACGGTGCAGCATAGCACGGGCCGGGACGCGCACCTGCAGGGGGGCTATATCTCCCACATCACTACTCAGTGCACTCACCATGTAGGCCTTCCCGCAGGCGTGGCACACGGTGCAGCATAGCACGGGCCGGGACGCGCACCTGCAGGGGGGCTATATCTCCCACATCACTACTCAGTGCACTCACCATGTAGGCCTTCCCGCAGGCGTGGCACACGTGGTTGCGCAGGGCGCGGCCGTTGCGGTGCACCATGCGCACGTGTGTGCGCAGCACGGGCCGCGACGCGCACGCCTGCGGACACACGCCAAGGGATTTTAAAGGAAGTTCCTAATCCATTGCTTCATATGCTTCAGAAATTCGTTTGCTCAACAACGTAAATAAAGCAATGAATGTTGTAAAATTGTCAAAATGAATAGTCTATCACAAACATTGCCACTATTTTTTGTGCTATTCTAAGGCCTCCCCCACATTAGGCGCGCGCGTTCCTCAGGCGTATGAGCGCATTGCGTAAGCCTCGCGTGTTGCAGACGTGTGCCGTGTGTGCAGCGAGCGAGCCCCCTTCAGTCAAGTCAGTCACAATTCGACTTTCGCGATACGAGCACCCCGCTTGCACTCTTCACACACGCCGCAGGCCAGCAAAACGCAACGCGAACGCGGCCACCGCATTCCTCACGCGGCCGAGGACCGCGCGCGCCCAATTATTTGGTCGGCCTAAGCTCAGTGCCTTCAACACACATACGTGTTTCGTGGCAGTGTATGGGGTAACCATTGTCACCATTGCCAGTACGGTCGACCACACGTCAGAAGTAACACTGTCACTACGAATACTGCTTTTATTGCAGTAAAAGTAGAAGTGCTGTCAAAGTCTAATAGCTACCATGAACGTGCGGTTGACTTTACAACAACACAATAAATAAAAGATACAGCGATAAAATTCATTAAACTAGCGAGCGTGAATAAATTATAGGTTGTATGGTAGCTGCACTGTAGCCTGTATATTGTTGAGTCAAATTAATTAGTATTTTATTCATGTTGTTAAGAAACTTCATTAAAATAACATGAATAAACTAAAACGTAAAAGCTTCCTCTTTCTGACTATTTTCATGTAAAATTATCTCATTATTACAAGATCAATCTATCAAATCAATGAGTACTGAGTGTGAGGGTAGAGCTACTCACAAAGTTGCACCCGGCCACAGTGCAGGAGATGGGCGTCGCCTTAAGGTGCACCGCGAGGTTGTGCTCCTCAAGTCGGGATGCCTTCATGAACTTCTTGCTACACAGCGAGCACGCGTACCTGCGCAGGAGACACTCTAATATTATACAGGTGAAAATGGATGCGCAAACTATTACCACAAATTCGAGTAATTCTCTCTCCTTACACTTTCACTTAAACCTTTCGTTATTGAACAATAATATTAATATCTTTATCTGCGTTCCCATAATGTTAGGGAACAACAATGCATTTATTTCCGGAAAACACGGTATCACCTAAGGACGAGTGTCGCCGGTACCACTTCATTATATAAAAACACATAACAGCGAAGAAAAGGGCTTGGCCCAAACTGCTTTAAGAATCCTTTGCGACCTCGTCAAGGCATTCGATTGAGTGAATGACGAAACTCGAGTTAACTTCGTTAATTATTAGTACAGAAACTAACGCATTACGGATTAGGACTACTTTAGTGAAATCTTATTTGAATGGTGATCAGCTGCAAGTTCAAATAAATGGTGTGAATTCAATGGGGTTTGCAAGTATAACTAGGGTACCACAAGGTTGAATACTGAGTCCATTCTTATTTTTCGTATTAATAATTTACCTCATTTCTTACAAAACTAATGCATAAATTTATTAATTTATTTAGGTGTACTACATGTTAAAACCAATGCATTGTACAGTGCAAGAAACTAACAAAGACCTACTTTACAAACTATAAAGTAGGTACTTATCCTCATCACATACTGTATGTTATATTAATTTATAGAGTACTAGCACTTTGCCCGCGGCTTCGCTCCCGTGGTCTTTCTCGTGGGACCCGTTATTTTTCCCGGGATAAAAAGTAGCCTATGTTACTCCTAGAAAACTAAGCTTTCCAACGGTGAAAGAATTTTTAAAATCGGTCGGTCGGTCTTTCTTTAAGACTTTAAAGTCGGTCCAGTAGTTTTTGAGCCTATTCATTACAACCAAACAAACAAACAAACAAAGTTTTCCTCTTTATAATATTAGTATAGATAAAATATTATAGAAAAACATGTAATTAAAAGCAAATTGAACAAATAAAATGAATAGTTGTGAAAAAGAAACAAAGTACAATCAAGTGAAGCATCCGTATCCAATAACCTTTCGTCTATCTTATACATTCTCTCACAACATGTTGTACATCCGCGACACTGCGCGAGACGTGCTGTACGTATAGTGTGCGTACTCACTTGAGCTTGGCGGGGTCGATGTGCTTGAGACTGTACTTCATGTGCTGCTTGAAGGACATGCGGTTCTTGAAGTTCAGGTCGCACTGCAACAGAACAACTACACTTGAAGGTAATACATCGTTAGCTTACTTGCGATACTTGACCGAGAGGCGAGTCGTATTCGTTGCTGGCAACCTATTACAGCACACGAAACATTTAACTTAAGTGTTGGGTTGACACTAATCTAATAAACATTAGAAATACACTCCCAGATTATAAATCGAGCCACCCTGCGTCTTGATATGCAAAAGTTTATTTCCTTTTAACAGGTCATGAATTCAAATTCGGAACAATAATAACTCCAAAATGATGTCCGAACCTTCCCTATCCGGTCGTTGTCGGTTCAGGCGATTGCAAAAGGTCTCTATTTATATTGTCGGCTTCAAAGCTGCATCTAAAGTTATCTCCGACTCATATTTATTGTGAACTGTTAGTCGCTTGTGCGTTATATGGAAATACAGTCATTAATTGACATAAATATGCACAACATATTACCTCATAGCAATAGAGATGCGCAGGCGCATCGTGTGTGACGAGATGCACCTCCATGGCCTTCTTGAACAGGAAGCGCTTGTCGCAGCGAGGACACGCGTACTCCTTCGAGCCCGCGTGGATACTGCACATGTTATAAGACAGAATCTAATGTTATTGGGCACTATTACAGAAATATCATCAGCAAATAGGACACTATCGTAGTTTATTAAATCGGGTAAATCATATAATAAGAAGAATAACAATGGACCTAACACGCTTCCTTGTGGTACTCCACATTTATTTAGTTTATATGCGGACCTATAGACAGAGGACTCAAGATTTTTATTTAAATTAGTAACGACGACGTTGACGACCTGTTAGAAAGCTCGAATCTTTATGTAATCTAAAGCGAAACCACGGATACCAAATTTTTCACATTTGTTTAGTAAGATGCTATATCCACAAAGTCAAATGCCTTACTTATATCAAAGATCACTGCTACAACCGGCATTTTTCGTAAAGATATTCTGTGATTTTTTAAATTAGGGTGAATGCCGCTAAAGATGTTGATTTATTATGCTGAAAACGGTTTTGTCCCTGTTTTAGAATACTAGGATTGTGTTTGCAGATAGGTGGTCAGCCGTTGTGATAAGGATGTTAGTTTGGATGGAAAGACTTGATGACGATGAACTGAGATTTAATGTTGATAAATTAGGTAAAATGGTTTTCGTAAAAAGTTAGTAGTAGTCCGGTCGCGGGTACACGGGTTTATATAGTTGAACAGGTGAGGGTGAGGGCCCGCCGTGCGTGGTTCCGCGTCGCTGTTGCTCGCAGCGTGGTAGCCCGTCGTGTCCGATGGATGGCGCCTCATATTCGTAAACAGATTGTTTAAAAAGCTTTCTAGTCGGTTGTAAAATATTTTTACAATTTTTTTTGATAGCACAGGGACAACACTCTTAATAGTTATTGGAGCACAGTGTAGGCGTGTCAACAAGTCCCAGGTACTTAAAAAAATGGCCAACAAATGGAAGCATGAAAAAATGAACCTAAAGTTTTATAGTGCGTTGTTACGTAAAGGGACCAAACCGCGACACTCTCACTGTACATCATTATGAACTACTATTACTACTGGATCAATCCTTAAGTCGTGAATCAATCAGACTTCTATTTCATACATTTTGTTCAAGTAGATTAGTAGAACAGCAGATTAGTGTCTCGCGATTTCTTGTTATGTTTTCCTTGCATGTTATGACGACCAATAGAGAAGAGGCACACATGTTGCGACTACCATAGACTAAGATAAGAGCAGCATGACGACTATGTACGACGTGAGTACTCACAAGAGATGCGTGCGCAGCGAGCTGCGGTCCCGGAAGCTCTTTCCACACAGTTCACACTTCTGGCGCTCGCCGTGGTTCTTCATGTGGTTGCGCAGCTTCGCTAGAGACCTGCACAATAGTATAACATATATTCTGTCTGGTATTTGTCAAAGAATAGGCAAAAATGCACGTGTGTCGTAGCGCAGGCCCGCCATGCTCCCGCGCCACGTCAGGCACACGCAGCAGTATGTAGCTGTATACTCACGGCGCAATATGTCCGCACGCGCGACACACGTGCGTGGGCGCAGGCCCGCCATGCTCGCGCGCCACGTGGTCGGCCGCCACGTCCGCGCGGGACGACGTCGCTCCACACGCGCAGCAGCGCCATCTGACGGCACAAGACGGTACACGGTTACACAAGACAGGTTTGTATGGGACAAGAGACAGAGTCACAGCTAACATCTAGTGTCAGTACAACCCGTGGCACAAGCTCACCGCACGCGCCCTTGCAGCGCACGCGGCACACGGAGCACACGCACGCGCCCGCGCTCTGCAACATGTAGTGTCAGTACTCACCGCACGCGGTGCCTGCGGCGGTGCGCGGCCAGCGAGTGCGCGCCCTTGCAGCGCACGCGGCACACGGAGCACACGCACGCGCCCGCGCTCTGCAACATGTAGTGTCAGTACTCACCGCACGCGGTGCCTGCGGCGGTGCGCGGCCAGCGAGTGCGCGCCCTTGCAGCGCACGCGGCACACGGAGCACACGCACGCGCCCGCGCTCTGCAACACAAGTGCGTGCGCGAGCGTTACTTATTTATTAACTGGTCCTGAGTGTGTGTGAGCGGCAAATTCTCTTGTTTAAGCGCCATAGGGTAAGAGTTACCAAGAAAACATGATAAAACTAACTTATACTTATAAGCGGGAACGTTAGCGTCAATGCCCATATTTTATACTTAAACAATTACGCCCCATCATATTAACGTCCACATCATGTTAAACCGCCTTAGAGTCAGTGGCGTGCAGTCTACTCTATACATGCAAATAAGCTCTGCATACCCTGTGGTCCCACAAATTCTTAATACATGCCGCTCTAAATGATAATTAAAAACTATAATAAAAAAAAAATATGGTAATTTAGCTTTCGCGCCATCTATTTTTTTTTAACTAACTCTGAGCAGCGACACTCGGTCCGGTGCGGAACACCACGCAGGCAGCGCTCCGGTGAGTAAAAGCTTAGACTTGCATACTACGCCTTGCTTAAACCGTCTTAAACTTCATACAACGCATCTCGTGTAGTACACAGCAAATTGTCACTGTGTGCGTGAAAATGTGTGCAACGTGTTGGAGTTTTAGAAGCAGAGCATACCTTGTAAACCGTCCAAATTGAGAACCCGTAAAAGCACCGGTTATTGTTGATTGCAGAAGGTCGACTTTTTTTAGTCGGATTATCCAAATGACCGACTAATTCATTCTAATTGGTTCGTATTAGTTCGGAATAGTTCTGGGGCTGCACAGATGGTTGTTCGATAGCGGAGCTGTCTTCAGGCGAGGCACTAGGGTACGTACCGGGTCGTGTTTCTTCAGATGGTTGGTGAGCTTGAACTTGTGGTTGAACCCGAGCGCGCAGTCGTAGCAGCGGTACTCGTGCCTAGTGAACGTGATGCTGGAGAGGGCCTTCTGCCGCTCTGCCTCCACCTGCAAGCGGAGGGCGGCATCAGCATGAAAAAAGGAGTTTATCGCAAACAGACAGACAAACGCGGCGGATGACTTTGTTTTATAATAGATAGCTCCCACAACACGACAAGGAACTGGCAATTTACTGGTGGTTTTTGGTATTTTATTAGTGTTTTAGTGATGTTGTAGTGATGTTGTAGTGATGTTACAGTGCTGTGATGTCGTAGTGCTGGTGTTACCTCTTCCCAGCTCAGCACGTGCATCTCGAGCTGGCCGTCCGCCACGTTGAGCCGCCGCAGCGTGTCCCGCACGCGCTGGCTGCGCACCACGCCGGGCGGCTTCTCCTTCTTGGGCGCCGGGTGCTTGCGCCGGTCTATCTTAGCTGACGTCACTGACAACACAAACTGTCCGTCAGCACGCGCTCTACGAGAGTATTAGCTCATAGCAGATTAGCTTGACGATAAGTACTGACATCTGCACTGAAAAGTGCATTATGCCTGTAGATTACACCGGCGGCGGCGCCATACCTCAACACATAACACAAAAATAACGAAATTTGGCTGCAGAGGAAAAAACTGAATATTAAGTATACTAGTTGTAAGTATAACTGCTAAGTGTGAAGTGTGGCCCTGAGTCAGATTGCCAGGTCGGACCACTAAGTTCCAGGGAGCCATTTTCAGGTCGGCAAAACCGATATTGTGTCTAGAATTTAACGCTGCGCTGTTGTAGAAGTAGGCTCGCCCCTTCTTATATGGACTTCAACCTGACTGGCGAAATGAGAGTGCACTATATACCCCAACTACATGACGTCACTTACCATTATTCTCCTTTTTCCTCTTCTTACTCTTCTTCCTCGTGCCGCCGTCTGCTTCTCTGCTCTTCTTGTTCTTCAGCGGCTCCTCATCAGAAGCGTCGAAGTCTTCATCGTCTTTTTGACTTTTCTTATTTTTATTTGTATTCCTTACTCCTAACTTTATCTTGTTTGATGCTATGAGATCTGGTTTTAATACTGTCTGCAATAGAATGTCAAGAGACCTTTAAATAAGAGTCGTTGTATTCGTTAGTGCACCAACAACAAGATCATAACATGAAAATATGTCGGGAACAATGCTTGCTTTACAAAATTCACTATTAACTTTATTTGTCAGTAAATTAAAGTTTCACAGACAGTCGTATGAAATGGCTCTCACGCGTCAAATTGTACTCGTGTCATCTGCTAAACAACTCACAACATCCCTTGTCGTTCACTCATCAACACTGTATCGTGTTGACACATGTCAACACGATACAGGGAACCGCTACAGACTTGCCTCCCGGGCACCGATCTCAGTAGTACAATCAGCTAATCTTCACTATTCAGCGCCCGGATAGGCATTATAGTACCGAATGTGTATGACATTGCGTGCCAAACAGCGGCGGCAACCCTTGCGGCATCATGACGTACGTACCGTGAAGTCCTCCCCCTCCCCCCCCTGCCAACTGCTCGCATCATCCACAAAGTAGTCCCCCGCGTCCTCCACCTTAATGAAGGCCAGCGGCACGTGCCACGCGCGCTCACTGTCAGTGTCTGTCTTAATGACCAGGTGGAACTGGTTGAAACCGGACGAATCCGGTTGATGTGCAGTTGAAAGCTTTGGCGACGTGCTTTGTGATGATTTGAGCTGAAAGTTTGAAGTGTGTATTCAAATTGTTTCTTTTTTTAAACTGCAAAATTTATCGGCCTCGGCGAGTTTTAAGTTCGGGGCCAACTGAGAAGTATCCCGCGCGGGATGCAGGACGAAATACGCTCGGACGCTCGCAGTGATAGTGTCGACTAACTTTTATGTAGGTGAGCTAACTCGAATAGTAACGTGACTTCCTAATTAATAAAGCCATCGTCACGCGTAGTAGCATCCCACGGCCGGCGCGGAATGTACCTCAGTGTGTTCAACGATTTACAAATAGGGAGTAACACAGAGACTGACGAACTTCTTCTACAAGTCGCCGTGCCGTATGGGTGAAGATATGCGGCTGCGCACTTTACAGTCAACCGCAGATCACTATTGAACAGCAACAATTTGTCATTGATCGTTGTCAGCGCCTTTATCACGTAAGTTTACTCTCTAAAGCCCGCATTACAGAACCTCACTCAAGACCCAAGCATTACTTGAAAACTAGTTTTAACCAATCAAATGGCTTTAATCGAGACTCAAGCAGTGCTTGAGCATTGAGTGAGGCTCTGTAATACGGGCACAAGTTTGTTTACGAAGATACGAAGGCCGTCCGAAGGTAGTCTATCCGTCAAAACAAGTCAAATTAAATATCCCGGACGGGACGGGCAAGAACACATCGTGAATAGGGACAACTGTCAGATCGTGTAGTCATCCATACTTAGTTCGGGTCAGAACTAATGTTATGTCTGTAAGTGTTACGGAGAAGGAAACGCCCGAAACTTCGCTTGAACCTACGGACTCCGTGCGTATCGTACAACACAGGGATTCCCATACTTATTTTGTCTACTGCCCTCTTTGAGAATAGATTATTTTTTAGCGCCCCCATTTTTTCACCTACTTAAAAACCACTACATATGTAGATGAAATTACAAATCCCGAAGCCTCTACACAACGCCCCCATTTTTTGTCTGGGTTTATCCTTTAAGCTTGCAGCGCTCACTAGGGGGCGCCCACCATGGGAAGGCTGGTACAACGTATTCCCACTTAGTAAGGACACTTCCCGTAGTGCGAGTGTTGTCACTGTCGCACGGTTGACGGTACATAACTAGCGGTTGTAAGAGTCAGTACATTTTTATTTAGTTGCTAATTCCGCCACCACACGATTCACACCGACTGCACTGCACGATTATTAGTATTTCAAAAAAATTACATTTAAAAATATAAAAAATAGTGGTCCGCCGGTGTCGGGAGCAGGGTCCAAGGCACCGGTGGTTAGGGCTGAAGAGACAAGAACCTCCTCATAATGCGAGCCGTATCGAGGAGTACTGCTTTCTGAATCTGGCTCTTGATCCAACCGCCTAACGAGACCCTCGAGAGATGTTGGTCGAGGCTTTTGGCCAGCAGGCCGTTGGCTGTTACGACAATCAGTACAATGATAACCGAGCTTACATTCCACATGTCAACAACCTCGTGTGCTAAGTCGAGATATTTTATTTGTTTCTCTTTCTTAATAATTATTATTATTGTTATGTGATGTTTCGTATCGGCACAAGTTTTAATAATGAAAAAACGGACATAGTTTCTTAATAACGGACATGGACGGCTAGAGCTTGTCTTAATTCAGATTTCCTTCAATAGCAATCAGATCAAACACCGATACATAATTTACTAAATTATCCTTTTGAACGCCTTTGTCACATATGCGTAACAAGCAAGCGCGTGCCCTGTACAAAACGACACAAATATTTGACAATGGCAACAACACTAAACAATTAAATCATTACTTTTGTGAGTGTTGATATAGATATCTTAAAAGTTTAAGCTCTCGGACGTATTTATTGATATGAAACAAATTTAAAGACACCATGGATATTGGGCAATTCATGATAACAAGCAGAAATAAAGTAGCTTGGCGTGGAGGGCACGCGCGTGCGTTTATGCTCAGGCGTTCAAAAGTTTAAGGAGCTGAGTAAATCACTACAGACAAGCTGTTGATTTGTCAAGATAGAATAAGAATCAATCACTATAGACAAGCTGTTGATTTGTCAAGATAGAATAAGAATCAATCACTATAGACAAGCTGTTGATTTGTCAAGATAGAATAAGAATCAATCACTATAGACAAGCTGTTGATTTGTCAAGATAGAATAAGAATCAATCACTATAGACAAGCTGTTGATTTGTCAAGATAGAATAAGAATCAATCACTATAGACAAGCTGTTGATTTGTCAAGATAGAATAAGAATCAATCACTATAGACAAGCTGTTGATTTGTCAAGATAGAATAAGAATCAATCACTATAGACAAGCTGTTGATTTGTCAAGATAGAATAAGAATCAATCACTATAGACAAGCTGTTGATTTGTCAAGATAGAATAAGAATCAATCACTATAGACAAGCTGTTGATTTGTCAAGATAGAATAAGAATCAATCCGATAATATTTTTTTATTTATTCTCTTTCAGCCCCGTTTTAAATTACCGAAAACCGAAAATAATAATAATAATATCCTTGGACATTTCACACAACGTCATATCGTCCCAAGCTAAGCAACTTAATGCTTGTGTTATGGTAACAAGATGGCTGATATACTACTTATATAGATTTTTTTTTGTAAATACATACATATTATAGATAGAAAAACACCCAGACTCGTAACAAATACTTGCAGGTCGTACAAATATTTGTTCCGTGCGGGAATCGAACCCGCGACATAGTGCGCAGCAGTCAATCGCTCAACCACTGCGCCAACCGTGTCGTCAAATAAATAAATTAATAAATAATAAATTCAATAATTGATACCAAATGCCTTGCAGTCTGCACATGCGCACACGCAGAGCCTTTATGACTCTTTAGGCATTTGATTTCCGCTTTTAAATGTGAAGGCAGGACCGACAGAAGTCTTGTTAAAATACTAATCATTGATACAAACGTTCAGTTGTTACCGAATTTGAACAATTTCTGGAAAACTTCAAATGTTTTCCTAAAGAACCTGATTCGGGCTATTAAAAATACTTTAAAACAAAAATTTGCCAAATTTGGCGATTTGAAACAGCAATTCATTTTCATTACTCATGTAAGTACACACATCAAAAGTGTCTAGGGATCAACATATATTTTTGCAATAACTTTTCTCTTGATTGATATTAATTTAAATTTTCTTTAAGGATTCATCAAATAAAGTGTTTTCGTTTGTCACAGTAACGATAAACCAAGTCACCTTTGCATTAATAAAGAAATTTGCCATTTTCCTAATAAAGGGATTTTTGACATTTGAACCACTAACATTAAAGTTCGAAAAAAAGACTGAAATAACAGTTTTCTTTAAAATTTTATTGGGTAACTTAAACAATTAATAATCCGTGTTTCTACCGCGAACACTAACAACACAAGAACATCGGTTTGGCATACTCAAAATGAGTTCATCCAAATCACGCTGTGGAATGGCCGCCCATGTTCGTTGCAACAACAAAAAAAGGTCTTCTTGCAACTGGATACCCTCCATATTCGGCAGAGCTCTTCTCTGTAGCATATCCCATGCATGCTCAATCGGGTTCAAGTCTGGCGACTGAGCAGGCCAGGGCAGGACATTGATGTTAGCTGCGGCGAGAGTCTGTCTTACAACTCTTGCGGTGTGCGGTCGTGCATTATCATGCATTAACTGAAATAAGGGACCGATTTGCACTTGTAGAGGAACGAATGAAGTGAACCTTCATTCCCGAAGACCGCTACGGGTACCACCTATAGCAATGCACAATCGTAGGATTCGATATCAATGGGCTCTTGAACACAGAAATTGGGCAGAAGAACAATGGCGTTTCGTGTGCATTTCAGTTAATGCATGATAATGCATTTCAGTTAATGCATGATAATGCACGACCGCACACCGCAAGAGTTGTAAGACAGACTCTCGCCGCAGCTAACATCAATGTCCTGCCCTGGCCTGCTCAGTCGCCAGACTTGAACCCGATTGAGCATGCATGGGATATGCTACAGAGAAGAGCTCTGCCGAATATGGAGGGTATCCAGTTGCAAGAAGACCTTTTTTTGTTGTTGCAACGAACATGGGCGGCCATTCCACAGCGTGATTTGGATGAACTCATTTTGAGTATGCCAAACCGATGTTCTTGTGTTGTTAGTGTTCGCGGTAGAAACACGGATTATTAATTGTTTAAGTTACCCAATAACATTTTAAAGAAAACTGTTATTTCAGTCTTTTTTTCGAACTTTAATGTTAGTGGTTCAAATGTCAAAAATCCCTTTATTAGGAAAATGGCAAATTTCTTTATTAATGCAAAGGTGACTTGGTTTATCGTTACTGTGACAAACGAAAACACTTTATTTGATGAATCCTTAAAGAAAATTTAAATTAATATCAATCAAGAGAAAAGTTATTGCAAAAATATATGTTGATCCCTAGACACTTTTGATGTGTGTAGTTAGGTACGTAATCTCTTCTTCTGCCTAGCCTTTTCACAACTATGTTGGGGTCGGCTTCCAGTCTAACCGGATGCAGCTGAATACCAGTATTTTACACGGAGCGACTGCTTATCTGACCACCACAACCCGGTAACTGGGCAATACGTAAGGTAAGACTGGCTGTCAGATTTTCGGGCTTCTGACAACCCGTAACGACTGTCGAAGATGCACAAATGACAGCCGGGACCAACGGCTTAACGTGCTTTCCGACGCACGGAGGAGTCTCGTTATGTAAAGATGGTCACCCATCCACGGTCAACCTCGGCCAGCGTAGCTTAACCCGATGAATCGAAATCTGTCCGGCTGTTAGTAATTAGCCACGAGCTCCACTTTCTTCTTCGTACTGCTGAGTATTAAGTAGGTAAACGACACAACATTGACACAGCGGTTCAATATGTCTCGGTACATGGCGGCGTTACCTAAATTATGTATTAATAGTAGTTCGTTTGACAGCATTGTTAAACAAATAACGAAATATTTCGAAAAAGGCAACCATTATTTTATTGCAGCTTGTCACACAAGCTCACAGAAGTTTACTTTTAACAACGACTGAAAAACGTAATATGTTAGCTACAACGACCATGTATGGTCGTTGGTTAGCTACCTATATTCTTGCAAATAAAGATTTAATTCATTCATTCAGGCGCTTGCGCTTTTTCTAGGCAGTCAGTTGCGCCACTTCTTCCCAGCTAAAGCTGAGGGCTGTCTTTTATTACTTCAGACGTTAAAATATTCTGATTTTCTGTCTAATTAGAATAAATGTTTAATTATTGATTCATGATAAACAAATCACCATATAGGTCGCCTCGCCCCTTGTTTTATGGGACGTAACCATATCTAGCGAAATATGGCTACAGGCCTAGCCCTGTACGTTGTTGTTAGTGGGCCCACCCTGGCCCTGTGCCAGTGGCCACCAGTACCGAGACACACGTCCGCTGCAGTACCTACCAGGTTCCAGCGCTGCGCCCGGAGCCATCCCGCGTAAGGCAGGCGCGCTCCTCTCATGCGCCTACTGCCTAGCTGGCGAGCAGCGCCCGCAAGCGCAAGCTACTGGTATGCGGGCGCGGTTGCTGCAGACAGACCAAAAGTCAGTACAGAGCGCCAGCGGAGCGCGCGGCGGGGGCGGGGACTAGACTACGGCTGTTCGCGGTTAATTATCCAACATGTAAACAAAGACCTCATCTCGTTTTAAAATTTTATCATTTCTCTTCACGTGTAAAAGTGTTTTTCCAACAACATTATTGTATCAACCTTTCGCAATATGCGCGTTGTTCGAAAAACCACTTTAATTCCCACACATAAAGTTCAGTTTTGTTCACTTCAAACTTTTTAAATTACACTAACATAAGGGTAATACTCGTTTATGTGTAAATAACATCAACAGGAAGGCAAGTGGTAAGATGGCGATGTCGCAGCTAGTTCCCAACAATACAAGACATGAGGCAGTTTTATGTTATATTCGTGAAAATGTACCGTTGTATTCCTAAATATCTGTATTCTCGCAAATAAATAAGTTTCATTTCATTTAATTTCAAGTACTCCAAAATTAAAACTGAAACTTTCCATGTCAAATACTGAAAAGAAATCCTAGCTATGATAACGCCATCTACAAATAACTTTGTTTGACCACGCCATAAGAAACAAGGATGTGAATAGACTTCAGACAGTGCGCCCTTGTGCGTGCCGGAATTAGGAACCAAAATAAAATGTACTGTATTATTACATTTCCGTTATGTGACAGTAAACTTGTCACAACATTATCTTATGTTAGTAAAATATGTTAATATTATCTATTTTAATGTAAAAAAAAAACAACTTTAAAGACAATACCACATAGTGAAGAATAATTTTAATTTCGGAAGTTAGTGTCTTTGGTTTTGTATTTCTGTTTTTGCTAAAGGCTTCCTAAATTTAAATTATTTTAAACTAACTTCAAAAATAGATTTACCAGTAGTAGATTATCATGAAAACATGTTTAATGCTAACCTCACAATAAAGTTGGTAAAATAAATAGTTTATCAAATTGACTACCAACTTAAATTACCCATAAATTAATTATGCAGTCATTTCTCTGACAGTTGTACAAAGAGGCTGTTTCACAGAAATTTCACAGAAAATTCACAGGTTTCTCATTTTCATCAACAATCAATTTTCTGACCATACTATAAATAATAAAGACATAGTGGGATGGGTATAAATGGTATGCCCTTATCCCAATTTATTTGTGGTCAGCGCAAGAAACAACAAAACAACACAAACAAATACAAACAAACAACAACAAAAACATTACAAACATGAAATCTGAAGTATCTCTTACCAGGTGCTTGGTGAGGACATCGTGAGCTTCTATCACTTGTGTCTTAAAAGCAAAAAACTTCAGAATGTTTGCCTTGCACTCCACGCACAGGCGCAACGTCACATTATCTACATTCTGAAAATAAATATTGACACGTGACTGGACTTGAACCTTGCTACTACAATAGGCTAGGACATAGAACCTAATTACTGAACCTATTAAAACAGCAGCCCTTTATAGCCCCACAGCTGCCACGCACAATGGTCCGCCAAGGACTGAGTGCGGAAACCAAAACCTCAAGAAGAAGAGCCCACAGCTGGGCACAGGCCCACACACATACAGTGGAGGGCAAGCATCCATCAACATGAAATACTCAAGATGGGTTGCCCATTTAAGACTTATATTATTATGCATAAATCCAGGTTTCCTCAAATGTTTTCTTTCATTAATGTCGGTATACAGAGAAAGTACATATCGTCGTTGATAGTCCAAAACCGCGTAACTAACATTGTTAAATACCGCGTATGTGCAAAAAAATCAAAATTGATATTTCGCAGCTATAGGTAGCTGATTGTGATTGGCATCGACGCGTATGACAAATATTTGAATTGACCAATAGGAAGACGAGGAAATGAAATGCAACGATACCGCGGGTCTATCGTCGAACAAATTTCAACCTGAATTCCGCGTATCTGCGCAGATTGCTAAGAGTGTGTTAAGATTTGTGTGGCGTCCCGAAAAAAAAACCTTTTTTTAATAGATTAAATGGATTATTATTCATCCAGATAACCAATTCAAGAAACAAAATAAATAAATAAATAAAAAATATAAAAAAAATTACTTTTTTAAAAGCGTGGGGTGCTTTTTAAGATAATATTGACCACCACCATGCACCCCACGCTTTTTAAAAAGTAAAATTTATTTTCTATTTTTAGTTCGGTTTTCTATAAAAAGCGTGTTTTTTAGTTTTTTTAAACTATTTTTTATTTCCTACTTTTTAGTTCAAATTAATGTATTGTCATCGGTCCTCGATAAATCTACAAAGTTTGAACCAAGTCTGGCCGTTTAAAGTAGGTCAAAATCGCTTCATTAGGAAGCGATTTTGACCCACTTTAAACGGCCAGATTTCGTCGGTTACAAACATACATACAAGTGAAGCTAATATAAAGCGTGTAAAAATAAGGATAATTGGAGAAACTATTATCAAATTATTGCATTGTCATCGGTCCTTGAGACGTGTGCAAAGTTTCAAGTTGATCAGACTTTTAGAAACCGGTGAAAATTAAGCTCAAAGATTCCGTTACATACATACATAGATACAACCCGAGCTAATAAAAGCGTGTTAAAAAGTGTGATGCCCCGTGATTGTCATGCGTTTTACGATAATTTGGCCTTTAAAAGGAGATAATTTCTTTTTTGTAGGTAGCTTTTTTACCTTTCGTTTACTAAAGTAACTACTAATATTGATAAATACTTAGTAGTCCCTTAATAATAATATTGATAGATCTCCTTCTCGAGTCAATTTGTTGATTATAAAGCTTTTATAGATTATGCCTATAAAGAACTGTTTCTAGATTTTTGTAGTTAATTATGATAATTTTGAGACTGTTTGATTAGTTCTTACGTAATTAATAATACTTTGGGTCACTGTTGCTCAAATTTTGTTGTTTTTTTTAATAGATATTTTTAGGCACATCACCTTTAAAGGACTTTTGTGATTATTTTGTGATTGTTAAAATTACTTTATAAATAGGGAACAGTGTCACTGTCAACACTGATTACTTTTTGACTGAGTTTTGATTGTTTTGTTAATTTTTTTGTAGTGGTGGAATAATTATGATTAAAATGATTACCTAATGTGCAATGATTGGAATACTAAATAATATTAAATGAATGGTTAATTGAGTTTAGAGTATTATTTTATTTTATTAACAATTCCGCGTAAGTACTGATAATGATCCAGGACTGTTAGAAGAAATACAGCGTAAGTGACTTTGTAAACAAACTAATAGCAATATTAACTTTAAAATTAGTACATTAGTTAAAAGAGGAGGAAATAGTTCTAAAACACAAGTTCGTTCGGAATTCGGCTGATTCGTTGTTTAGAAAATTAGTTTTTTGGCCCTCCTGTAAAGTTGCAAAGATGTACTTACGCGGTATTTAACAATGTTAGTTACGCGGTATTGGACTATCAACGAGGATATGCTTTGAAAAAAATTAAAAGCAGGCAGTACTTCCATTTCTTTATTATATGGCACTTAAATGGCAAAATGTAAGTGTATTTTAATGAAAAACTTTACTCATTAAACAGAATTAAAGCTGATAATTGTTGTTGCTGACTGTACCATACACCCAGTCTTGATGAAGACTGAAATAATTCAGGCATGATGTTATAAAAAGCTATAAATGCATTCAGCATTAAAATGTATTGATTTTTCCTAACTAATGAAGTAGGCCAGTTGGAATGAGGTCACAGTGTCATGTAAAGGTGCATGAAGACAATAATCAATAAGTTCTCAAAGCCATTGGCTTTCTCTATAAATAAATGGTCAGTGGGTAGCCTTAGGGGAAATTATTAGACGCCTACAAGTAGAATGGGCGTTCAAAAATATTTCCCTATTTGAAGTATTTAGGATTGAAAATCTGTAGGCTGTGTAAATAACAAGCAGAATTTAAAAAAGAAAGAAAAAAAATTGTTCGAAGGTTTTTTTTTAGGGCATCTATTCAATTTGATAATAACTACTTACTTCTGTAATATTGAGAATTTCGTAATACAGTTTCTTGATATGGGGATCGGTAACTTCGGCCGTGAGATGCCGATCCGTGCTCAAGCAGCCTTCACAGACCGTGTACAAATTTTCTGGACTCACACTCATATCTGCTGTTTTTGTTTAACAACACCCAATTTAATAGAAACTAGTAGAGTACAAATCAAAAATTATTAGTTGTTTCGTTTTTTTAATACTAGTTTTATTTTGACAGTTGGCATGGTTTTCTAAGCTTGGAACAAAGCCTTTCAGGTAATATTCATTAAAACATTTTTACTGGTTATATCGTTTGTGTGTCAAAAAGTTGCTCAAACTACTGTTTGTTCTTAAGAACTGGTGGTGGACTAAATGTTTATATGAGAAGAAACTCAATAAGGATGAGCCTGGTAGGTGACGACAAAGCACAGTCTGGAGTCACAGTATAATTATATTCACCAACCTCTAACAAAAACGGCTAAAAAGTAAGTTATATAACTGTTTATGAGCCGCAAGTTTCTGAGAAATACGCTGAGTTATAAAAGCCCGCGAAATTCTTTAACAAAGAATATTTATTTATAAGTATATTTCTCAGCGCTAGAGTACGTGGATGTGTTGATGAATTCTGAAATCATCATCATCATCATCAATTCAGGGCAGGGCACATTGCTCGCAGAACAGTTGGCGCATCTGTGCCCTGCCACTTAAGTTTAGCAATTCTGAAATACAATAGCAAAATGCCAGCTGAATGCTGCAGATTACTTAGATTATGATTTGAGCATAGAATAATTACGACGTAATGCAGCTGCAATTTGCAAGGAAAAGAGTGGCCTCCCTGATGCGCCGCGTGCGGGGCAGCACCAACAGCCTTCTGAATACCATATTGGAAAGGGTTGATTGTCCGGTTGTGAGGCACTGGAATACCGTTCACGGATCTGGAGGGGTCCTTTTTAATGTAAAGTAGTGTAATAATAAAAAACTGGTTTATTTATTTTATATAAGTATTTACATTTAAAAGCTAAATATTCATAGTAATATATACAGAAATAATAAGTATATAATCAAAGAGCATCAAAAAATTCTTCCACATCGCTGTCAACAGGAAAAGTTCCCAAAAGGCTGGCAGCATTGCCGCGTTGTATGGCAATGCTGATTCTTTGACCAAAAAATAGGCCAGCCCTCTGGTCGCGTGAAGAGTCGATCAACCGCTTGGCGATGTCTCGGAAAACGTAGTGTGCACTCGGACCCCATGGCCCTAGTGTTTCAACCCCAAACGGCTCGAACATGTAAGTCCCAATAAGGTTGGAGTATTTGCGCCGTTTGAGGTTTTCTGCACCTGCAGCGGCTGCACCAGCACAGCCCGCCGTACTAGAAAGGTGGGATGGCGCAAGGGTGTCGACACACGTTGCGTCCCACACCAAAGGCCTACCCACCTTCCAAGGCATCAGTGTCATTCCGTCTGGTCTCTTCCCATCGTCTCTGTAATAATATATATGTGTTTTTTTTGTGTAATAATGTATAATTAATAATGTGGTCATTCAATAATAATCTAACATAGTTATAAGTATGATTTTGCTAACAATGTATGGAATATTTTTGATTCTGAAATAAAATGAATAATAATAATACTTTATTTTTGTAGGCTTCTTTCGGGATTCGTCAATACCTAAGTTGAAATATAATAGATAATTTTTATATATTTACAAAAGTACAAAAAAGTAATTGAAAATTTCTTCTAACTTTCCCTTGCTCTTATTGCTATACTATTGCTTGATAATAAATATTTGGTCGTTGCTGAAACATGTTGCTTTATTTGTATTTACAAGAAACTATTGATCCAGTTCACATACGACGTCACTCGGGTGTAGCCTATGAGCCTGACGGATATCCATCTGTGCAGCCGTTGGTCGCACCGAACGAAATTAGGCCAATCTGCAGCAGAAATGAATAAGGTTGAGTAAAATTGACAGGGGGCACTGTTGGTATACATTTTGTGAAGATATTTTGTGAAATATATTGAAAAAACAAGATGGGATCGTTATTTCCTCACACCAAAAACATCTTGTAGCGTACGTGAGAATGTCTAAGGTAACAATTTATTTAAAATTTAAATTTATTTATGACGGTGCGCCTCTATTTCACTCAAGACTGGGAAAAATAGCGTGCTTATGACTGCTTTCATTAAGACTAGGCACCATCTACATAATGTAAAGCTTGGAAAACACTCTATCTAGATTTTTAGTTAGGTGTCAACGAATGTTAATGGAACCAGTCATCATTGTAGGTTGAAGGAGCAGCCTCACCAGCAAGTCGCTGCTCCCAGAATAATAACGAATGATCAGTGGCCCCCCGCAGTCGCCGCCACAGGGTCCCTTGTGGTTCTCCCCGCTGGTACACATCACGTTGCGCGTCACGATGTCACCGTAAGTCTCGGCGCACTGCTCGTTGCTGATCACTGGCAAGTACACGTCGCGGAGAGCCTGGTTGTTGGCAAATATGGCCGCTGGTATACAACAATATGGTCAGCAAAACAAATAGGAATCGTTGACCTGGTAATTGCTTTACGAATCTTAAATATCGTAATCGTGAACAACCAAGTCTATAGTTTCAACCGTAATGAACGTCAAAATCCATTCCGTCGTAAAGCGTGTAAAAGTAACAGACAGATTTACGCACTTACAATATTAACAACGGATATGGTTTTTAAACAAACGATCTTTACAACTATACAGTATTTTACTCTTAAAGCGTTTTAACTCCTTCCACCTCCGTAAAAAACTGACAGAACTTACTGTCGCTCGTCTTCCCGAACCCAATGGCTTCGGCCCGGGAGCCCACAAAGGTGCCATTTATCCCCGTAGGTAGAGGTATCGGTTTGATGTAAACTGAAATAAATTTATCATTGTTAAAAAATATATCTACGTTTTTACCAGAAGGGGTTGAGCTATGTGGTAGGCGGGTGCACCCAAATTTTGGTGTTATCTATTTATTTCGTGCAAATCTCACTGTGAGGTGAGCTTGAACTGAGCTGTCATTTCACCTGATGCTAGGTACCGACACTACGGACAGCTCACTTCACCTACGTTTTCACAGTAGGATTTCTAATAGAATAAACCAGGTGATAAGATACGAGAGTGAACTGAAACCTTGAATGTGGGCTGCTACAGCGAAATTACGGAGAAAAGAAAACTTTTCTTTTTGCTTGCTTGGTTTGCTTTCTTTCTTTGTAGTACAGAGTAACTTACCGGTATAATCAACGTATAAGATCTTCAGCACGGCGATGTCATTCTGAAAGTTGTCAGCATCGTAGAGCGGGTGTACGGTGCAGGAGCTCGCGACCCGGCGCACTCCGCCGGAGAACAGCTTTACAGAACCGAGAACCACCTGGGAAGGGTCAGAAAGTAAGGGAAAATGATAATAAGTATACAAGGACACTTCAGATATCATACGTAAACACTGTATGCTGACGTCACCAACTGGTTGATGTCAATAGATGTAGTCAAGTGGCTCTTTAATAAAATCTGCAAGCTTACCAGCACACTCTTTGCCTGCGAATACCCGTCCCACCAGCACTGAGCTGTCGTCACCACTTGCGTGTGGCTCAGCAGAGCCCCGCCGCAGATGGAGGTCCTGCCCGTCGTCAGGGTGATCACGAGGCCGGCCTGTACCAAGCAAATTGAATTGAGTTGCTTCCATAACCATAAGGCTTCGTTCACGCCTGGCTCGTCACTGTTCTCGGCCGTTACTCAGCAAGCAACATGCTCTAAACAAATTTCTTCGTATCACCGCCCCAAGACGCGTTTGATTGCTGATGTGAAGAGATACCTCTACCTACTTTACTGTGTGTTCGCTGTCTTTTACTTACCAAAAACGGATGTTCCCCAGGGTACGAGATTAGACCCCCCGCGAGTCGCATAGACTCCTGGCGTCTGATGGCTGCTGCTGCTGGTATCCCTACGCGCTGGTGGTACCTGCGGCCCACCTCCTCACCGGCCACCAGCCCCAGCACACTCACTAACAGTATCACTTCCTTCATGTTGAGGAATGAGGGTCTGAAGTTCAGAGAGCTCTTATATTGACGATTGATGAGTAAAAGTTTCGACGCGATAAGTTTTAAGTGTCGCTACAAGGTGTGAGGCACTTCACTACTAAAAGTACTTGAGTTTTCATCGAAGTATTTTGTTAATTTGTGTTAAAAATTGAATTAGAACGAGAATAATTCGACTTTCTCGTTGTTCTAGTGTTTAAGAATGTTAATGGAATTTCCGTCGCCAGTAGTCTGGAGTCCGGCTTTGTTCGCAGTTAAACTTAATAAAAACAATGTGTGGGTGTAAGTATTACTAAACACAGTAAACCTGCTTCCTCACTCACTTCTCTTCTGGGCATACAGCTGTGCCTATAACAAAGATAGCAAAATCAAAATCCTATCTATAAATTGTTGTCATCAAGACTAGGATGCAGAGAACAATTATTATAATGAGAATGCGTGTTTATTTTTAAACAGCTAAACAGACTCTAACAAACTACTTTTCATAAATCTAAAAACACAGCAAATAATGTGATTGTAATGTTGTACTTCATCTTCATAAGATTATTCTATTAAGTGAGGTCCTTAACTGAAGTGTTACTGCAAATTACTCTAGAGACTACTACGATATATTACTTTCCTCTATGGACTACTAATAAGCCACATGGGAAACTATTTCATTGCACACGACAAAGAATGCTGGCAACAATGTAACCTATTTATTTACCTACTGTAAATTCAACTTGATAGCTCTCATGAGCTGAAGAGAAATCATTATTATTAACAGATCTACAAAAAAATTGTATAATATTATACCGTATTCTCTTTCTTGTTGTAGCTTTGGGAAGGAGACAATTATGTGAGCTGAAAAGACTCTCATCTCAATAGTAAACAAAAACAAAAAAAAATAAAGTGTCAACTGCCAGAAAGTGACAGCAAGTTTCATAAGATGTCATAACATGAAATAACCTCAATAAAGTGACGAAAATGCGACTAATAAACTTATTTAAATCTTTAAAACTAACTTCACAAGTTCAAATAATACGCTTCAGTTCCGAATACGTGCCGAAACCGCTTCGTAGTTTGAAAGCGAAGTCTACTCGTAACACAGTTCAGTATTATGTCGATTCGTACCGGATCAGGGCCGTCGGTGGCTCCGGGGGTGATGGCTGCATATCCTTCCTCAGCGTGTGGTGCAAAGACCATGCAGGACCCGACGGAGGTGATGGCGGGAACGGTGGACATGTTATTTTCCAGGTTTGTTTATGGCGTCAACTTTTTTAGATCTTGATTTAACAGCTGATTAGGCAACCGAATAGGATCTACTCGAAGGCAAAGCCTTAAGTGCTAGAGGACCAGTTTCATATTGTATTTAGTAAATAAATGCGATGGGTAATATATCATCTTCCTGCACTGGCCCTGCTACTAGCATTTCTTTCTACCATTCTCCATTGTGAATTGACAATAACATGACTTAAGTCGGAGGGGATAGCAAACGAGAAAGAAAGTTTCCACCATAAATCTCTGCATTGCTTATTGATTTCATATTATCATGTGTGTAGAAGCTGCTGAGAGGTCAACAACATTGTCCCGAGTGATAAGACACAAGCAACACTTAGTTTGTGGCTCTGAAAATATAACATTGTACCTGCTTTAAAAATATAAGTATATTTATCAAAATATAAGTATATTTATCAAAATATAAGTATATTTTGATGAATAAACTTCATTATTACATCAACACCCATGACGCTGTTGGCCTTGATCTGTCCTCTAAATATTGATTTAATAGTCTATAATTTATACATGTTAAAAGTAAAAATTTAACACATGTCTAAAAACACTGGTTATTAGGGTTTTGTATCAATTTGAAAGGCTAACAGTAATATAACTTTTATTTAACTATAATTTCAGGCCACATACTCATCTAAGAGCCTGAACCACTGCAAGGCTGTGGTGCAAGCCAAGCACGGCGAGCGGGGCTTCAACAAGGACTGCAGCGGGAAGAACGCGCAACATGTTGTAGTGCCCGTCCCTATTGGTGAGTGCCAGTGTAATTTGATATATTTATTTTGTATTCTGCATAGTTAAATTTCAATTTAACCTTTTGAAAGCCAGAGCGTAAACGCACGCCCATGCCCTGTACGCCAAGCTACAAATTTATTTCTTCTTGTTATCATGAATTTCTCAATATTCATGATGGCTTTTAATTTTATTCATGTCATTAAATACATTATGAAGCTTCAATTTTTAAGATATCTATATATAAACACTCACAAAAGTAATGATTTAATTGATTATTTCGTGTTACAGTGTGGTTGCCATTGTCACATATTTGTGTTGGCGTACAGGGCATGCGTGTGCTTGTCACGTATATGTGACAATGGCGTTCAAAAGTACAGTGAAGGGTCGCGTAGTTGGCATGAATATTTAAGCATGTTAATGAAATTGTAGGAGTTGCGTTTTTCCTTTTAGCTTCTAAAAAGAGCATAGTCTCTGTTATGTACAAATGGGCATAGTGTTGGTGGCCAGTGACCACATGCTGCGCAGCCTGTTTATCACCCAATAAAATGAAGAGACATGCTCCATCAGGTACAATAATCCGGGACAGCTCGGGGCAGGTGGTGGGCGACCTGAGCGCGGAGGGCACCATGTTCGTGGCGGCGCGCGGCGGCGCGGGCGGCCGCGGGAACAAGTTCTTCCTCACGGACACGGAGCAGGTGAGGCGCGCGCACTACACGTCATCTTTCTCGAGTGGCTAGTGACTAACCTGGTGTCAGAGTGTTTATGCTGCCCACGGGCCTCTGACTTAGCTTCACATGCTGTTGAGAAATATCTGTCTGACATGCTGGTTTCCTCACGATGTTTTCCTTCACCGATTTTAAGCAAGTGATAATTATACAATACGCACATGAATCCGAAAAAATCAGAGGTGCGTGCCTCGGGTTCGAACTCGAGACCTGTGACTTAGTAGTCCGACAGTCACACCACTAGGCTACCACTGCTATGAGACGCACACGTCATCTAAGATACGGATACTGCTCTGACAGCCTATGAACGAATATGTTCGAATATATTCTTCGAAATGCATCAAAAGAGTACATACCAAACAATAGTTTACAAATTAAACATCGTTAAATTTCATAACAAGTATTTTTTTGTTAATGGCACACGCGCAGTGATTACAAGAACAACTTCCTTGTCTGTTAGCTTTCTATAACATTGTTTTTGTCATTTCAATAACAAAACAAAGCTACCCACTTGGGGGAAGCACTGCACATGTTTCGCTGCGCGTTGAACTTTGCCATGACTAAATGAGTTGCTCCTCCTCTCGCCAAGTGTCAGTCGTAGCCTATCCTATATGTGTATTATAGTAATGTTGCCACATGGTTCAGGCGCCCAGCGTGGCGGAGCTCGGCGCGGCCGGCGAGACCAACGTGTACACTCTGGAAGTGCGCTCCATGGCGCACATCGGACTCATTGGGTTCCCCAACGCAGGTGAGGCAATATAAGAAGAAAAAAGTAAGAAAAACATTCAAACATTCATTCATTCATTTTTTTTCTTCTTCTTTTCGTATGGTTAATGACTAACCTGGTGTCTGAGTAAAGCAGAGACTAAAATGTACATGTGCAACATATTCTGCAATTTAAAATATCAATTCAAAATAATCGTAGTAAAGTGTGTTCACATCAAATTTAGTTTCAAATAGGTATATGAGATGTACAAAAAATTACTGTAACAATCTCAATAATCTTTGTCAGATCATGTGAAGGTCATGTAGGTTGGTGTTTGAAATGGCCTTTGGGTAAATAAATGATTTCCATTTGTTCCGTGTGCAGGCAAGAGCACGCTGCTGCGAGCGCTGACGCGCGCTCGGCCGACGGTCGCGCCCTACCCGTTCACCACGCTTAGACCGCACATAGGTAAGCACACTTCATAAAGTAACGACGGTAACGGAACGGGTATATTCGGTACTAGCCCCTGCCCGTGACTTTGTTCGCGTCGTATCACCACAGCACAATACCTACTGTAATATAATAAAGCTCTCGAGTTGCGCGGGACCGTACGTCACTGATACAGGCACGCACAGTTCGGCTCCTGTCGGTAATGCTCGGGTCTCTCGGCCTCCGACGTCCCGCGTCGCACCGCAGTCAGTCAACTCTTTCACTATAAAAATCCCAATTGAGCCCATTCAATGGTCCTTCGAGCCGGATTATAAATAATATTGTAAATAAACCTCGGGCCGCCATCCTCTGTAGACGAGTTTTGTTAATACCCATCATTGTGTTGTAGGAATGGTACCTTACGACGACTACGAGCAAGTAGCCATCGCAGATCTCCCGGGGTTGATTCCCGGCTCTCACAAAAACTACGGCCTGGGTAAGTGACATTTACTTATAAACCAGCCACTTTTATGGCTCAAGATTTTAACAACATAATTTTTGTCTTTGTGTCGCGTCTCTCTCACTCACTTATAATTAAATAGTCTCTTTCTAAAGCCCGATGGGCCATGTTAATGCTCTGGAATCTGTATACAATCAAATGAGTTCTTGTCGATGCTATAATCTGGGGTCTTTAAGTCAACAGTGAATAGGTTTCTTCTAGACAAGCGCGCTTCACCGTCGACCACACCTTCGCTTACCATCAGTGGGCCAAGCACGAATATCAAACGATTTCGAATCGACAGTGTATCGAGGCCTCGATTCGAAAACAGAGTCTGTCGATAGTAGGCAGCACGAAGCACATTCGAAGCACTATCGAACACTCGCTTCGAATTCGAAGGTGACGTCATGCTAATGTAAATAGGGACACGCCATAGTGAGCAAAATGAACGATTGTTGAATGAATCGTGCGTTCGAAAACTAAATCAAGTTGTTAATATTTTTTTCACCTTTGATTAAACGTTTTATTATTATTAAATTTAAATAAAAACTGAATATTATATAAAGAAGAGATCCAAAGTTAATTATTAGACATTATAAAGTGGCATTATCTTCAGCAATATAACATAGATTCGGAGATTTTATTTAAAAATCACGCTGTACAATTCTCATACAAACGTTACTCGATTTCGATACGAATAACTTTTCGCAAATATTGGTGCTTGGGCTACTGATAAGATAGTGGTTAAGCACGACCCTATTGTTAATAATAAAAAAAATCTTTTATATTTTATTCCCAGGCATCCAATTCCTGCAGCACGCGGAGCGGTGTAGAGGGTTGATCTACCTCCTGGACGCGACCAACGACCCCCTGCGGCAGTACGAGACGCTCTCCTACGAGCTCAAGCAGTACAACGCCAAGTTGAGCGAGAGGCGGGCGTGCGTCGTCCTCAATAAGATAGATTTAGACGAAGGGCGGAGAGTGTTCGACGACGTGCGCAAGAGCATGGATGTGATCGGTATTTCTGCTAAAACGGGAATGAACTTGAGCGAACTTTTGAAATCTGTGAGGGCCATGTATGATGGCGAGGAGAGTTGATGTTGAGAGCTGTGCGAGGATCTATGGCGCGGGGTGACACCGGACCTAGCGCCGCCATCTTGTTTTTGAACTGGACACCACAGCACATGGAGGGACTACCTCCCTGACCTCCACAACCCAGTTGGGTCGCCGGGACCATCTGCTTGACGTGACCTCAGCATGCGTAACTTGACCTTCGAACGACCCATGTGGCTGATATTACTGAGTCTCGAGTCCCTTTTTCACACACAAAATAATGTTGCACAATGCTGACGTCACTCTCGCGCCAGAGATCCTCGTAGCAGTAACAATGAGTGTGTAAGTATCTGGATCAGACTTCAAAAGAAAAGGCTCTTTATTCGACACGTTTGTGTGTGTGTTTGTATCTCCGTTCTCAAAAACGACTGGTGCAATTCTAGTGTCTCAAAGTGTATCTCAAGTTCGAGTTGAGCGCATACAATAGGTCGGCCCCACTTCTAGTGAGCCGCAGCTCTAAGAGGCTGTGCCGGTATTTATAAATTGTTGTAAATAGGTTTCTTAGATAATAAATTAGTTATAATGTCAATCTTGTTTTATTTTCAATTGAAACTGCTCTAACAGTTTTTTTCATTATAATTGCATGACACGAGGGGTCCGTGTAGTTTCTTCCCGTTCTGCTCCATAGGAACCTACACTTTGCAAAACAATATCGCAAGCTACGGAGAGATCCTGACAATATTCTGCTTTTTGGACACAGCTCCGGCACCGTCTCAGTACACCACCACCATGTTATTCAATAAGGTTTACTTCACTACATAGTATAAAACAAAGTCGCTTTCTCTATCCCTATATCCCTATGTATGCTTAAATCTTTAAAACTACGCAACGGATTTTGATGCGGTTTTTTTTAATAGATAGAGTGATTCAAGATGTGTATAATTTGTCGACATCATGCGGGCGAAGCCGCGGGCGGAAGCTAGTATTCAATACAGTAATTCTGCAAAGTGGAGTGACTCTATCATCACTTGTTGACGAAGTCACAGACACTGCCACTTTTACTATTGATAACCTAGATGCCGAGAATGTCGACGTCGACCGTTATATTCAAACTGCATCGACCATAGACACAGATACGTAGGTATTATCATATCTCGACAACGTAACCTTAGTGGGAGTAGCTACAAATGAAATGATCAAGTCGTCGAGCTACGATAATTCGTATCAGTGTCTATGGTCGATTCATACACTCACACCCACTGAAAATGAGCCTTCAAAAGAACTGCCAAACGTACGGTGCAAGCACTCTGTGACCACAATCGTCCCCTGTCGACTAAGGTAGAGTACAGAGGAGCAGCACTTTGCTGTCGATAGACCCAACTTCAGCTGCTGCCATTGGTCGGCGTTTGCCGTCGATATGTGGATAGCAAAGACGACCAAAGTCAAAGTCAAATCATTTATTTTAAATATGCACAAGTAAGGCACTTCTGAACGTCAAAATGAACCAGAAATAGAATTGATTCTAGTCGCCCCTTCCAAAAGGTAGTTTCGTGTGAAGAAGAATGGGCAAGAAACTCCACCTTTACTCTTTTAAAATGTTTTGTATATATGAATTATAACATTATATGTTAAGAAGATGCACCCAGAATAAAAGCTGTGAAAAGAAAAATTTTACCAAAGGCGTGTAGTATGAATGAGCGTTTAAAAAATTGTCGTTTGTAAAATTGACGTTTCCCAGTGACAGCGATAGTATTATATAACGTTCGCGGCTCGCTACTTATTTGCTGTCGACATGTTGGGAAGCAGTCGGTGTGTCAAAATTAAATGCAGCCTTTGCTTTTGTCGACAGTAGCAGTTGGCTCTGTTGACAGCCATTTGCTGCTCGTCTGTTTGACGCCTAATGAAAGAGTCGCCCCGAAAACGGGCCCTATCAACCAATGAAAATGAGCCTTCAATAATGTTACAAGCAGTGGCAATAGTCCGTTCCCGGACCGTTGCAGCGCGCGGCGGGGTACACTCATTTAATAACTAAATGTAAATCACAGGACAAATTGGAATGGATAAAAAAATGGAGTCTCCCGCTACTTTGAGTGTCGTAAAGGGCTAAGAAGTGCAAGTACTAAACTCCTACCACTAGACGATACAGGTGTGACGTCAATACAGGCGTCACGTCAATACAGGAGTCACGTCAATACAGGTGTGACGTCAATACAGGCGTGTCGTCAATACAGGGTTACGTCAAGACAGGCGTGACGTCAAATTACTATTCTGTTTCTCAAGACGACTCGTTTGATAAGTAGGTACCTATACATTTTACAGTGACCAACTACTACAAATCTACCCGTCAAGTGGACAGCAGTAACTGCAAAGGCGAAGCCCTATTTACAAATACACCTACATCTAGGGCTTCATAACAGGCCCTACCAGAAACACATGACATTTGCCAAGGAAATAAGCTTAGGAGAGCAATTTACTGAAAATAGAGCTTTTAATGTAGATGTAAAATTTACTGTTGTCGTTTAATCTTTTGTTGGTTCGGCAGCAAGCCATCGTAGTCATTGGATAAAATTGTAGCTATTATATTGTAATATTATGTAAAATTACACATGTTATATTAGGTACCTACTTGTTTACTGTTTAATCATCATAGAACACATAGTTGAGATGAAAGCACATGTAGGTCGTGTACAGCACGCCGATCACTAAGAAGCTATACATCAGCACAGGCGCCATCGCTGTAATTCCAATAGATTCCACATTATTTTCTTCAAATTATTGTAAACATGTTGCCATAAAACCAACACCGCAGCACCCACAGACTACTTTTATTGATGAGGCACCTCGTTGCCTAGCAACAAACATGTAGGATTTACATTGATCCACAGAGTACATCCACACTAATAATATAATGACGACACGGTTGGCGCAGTGGTTGAGCGATTGACTGCTGCGCACTATGTCGCGGGTTCGATTCCCGTACGGAACAAATATTTGTACGACCTGCAAGTATTTGTTACGAGTCTGGGTGTTTTTCTATCTATAATATGTATGTATTTACAAAAAAAAATCTATATAAGTAGTATATCAGCCATCTTGTTACCATAACACAAGCATTAAGTTGCTTAGCTTGGGATGATATGGCAAAGTCAAAGTCAAAGTCAAAATGTTTATTGCGAACCAAGTGTACAATTTTGGTGTTATGAATGTTAGTAGGTACTTATGACTTAGCGGCCTTTTCCAAGCATTGCAATTTTCATTCGCCTGCCCTTATCTTATTTAATTAGCATGCATTAAACATTATTATTAATTAATTATTTTCTTTTATATTTGTGCAATTAAATTGAGAATTTATAGTTATGTGCGCTGTGTGAAATGTCCAAGGATATTATTATTATTATTATAAATGCGAAAGTAACTCTGTCTTTCTGTCTGTCTGTCTGTCTGTCTGTTACCTTTTCACGCCTAAACCACCCAACCGATTTTGCTGAAATTTGGTATGTAGATAGTTTGCATTCATGAGAAGGACATAGGCGTATTATTTTTTGGAAATTCAACCCCTAAAAGGGTTACGAGGGGTGGCAAAGTTTGTATGAGAAAAATATTTTTATTGCACATTTTTGCATAGGTAGGTAGGTAGGTAGGGTAGGTAAGTTGGTAGGTAGAGTAGGTAGGTAAGGTAGGTATCATAGTTAAGACAGGACAACGTCTGTTGGGTCAGCTAGTTATATATATTTTGACGCATAGCCGGCCACACAGGCGCTGCGATAACGCAGCGTTGCCGTTCCGGCGTCGCCCGATATATTACTTTCCTCTATGGGCGTCACAATGAGTACACACCCGCCCTCTTCGTCTCGGGGGCTGCAGTTCAGTCGTGTCACGTTGCGTTGCGTCGACGCAGCACCGTGTGTAGGAACACTTTGATTATGTATGTAAAAAGACGCAGTAACAGCGCTACGCCCGCACTTATAGAGAAAAGTCTCGAACACGATTCCTTTTTCAATACGGTAGTAGTTTAAGTAGTACTACGAAAACGTACGCGAATTCTACAAAAGACATAGACGTAATTGTTTTAGAAATCATTTGGTAGCCGTAGGTCATTATTGGTTGTACTGCATAGTAAAACCTGCCCTTTTTCTTTCCACTGTCCTGCTTTGAGGCTTAGCTTTTGGTCGGTTTAGTAAATTTTACACCTGATGCGATTGTGAGTGGGACCCGCAATAGCTGACGAGCAGGCATCTTTGACCTGTGCATCAGTACACTTATCGATAGCCCTTAATGCCACAATGATTAGATATCCAAACTAACTGAACGTCTTCTAGCACTTTGAATGTTTTACTAACTTGCAGCAGACAGTTACGATAGTTTGTGAAAATAACGATAATTTTATTTACCCTGGCTATCTTTTATTTGGCAGCTGTCAATTTGACAGTTAATTTACAAACATTGTCAAATGTCAAACCCACGAATAAGACGCTGACGCTTTCTTTCGTAAATAAAACAATCAATAGTTTTAATTTTTAACATAATTTTACTTTACACCCTCTTGAAACGACTTTAAATACATACATAGATTCTCCTAAGAAAGAAATATGGGGGATTTATGCACTGGTTGCATGTGCACAGGACGAAATCTATTCTATATTGGGGAGAGTGGATTCTATAATTTATATTCGCAAATTTTGAATGAAATACAAGTGAGTATGTTTGCTGGTGTGCTTTATTACGTTGCTAGTGACTACCAAAATAGTTTACAGCCTTCCTTTGCTTAACCCTTTAAAGGACAGAAACGGAATTTGTAGTTGACTAGCCTAACTAATAATGAGCTGACAAAATCGACCTTAAATTTATACTTGTCGAGTGGTTACAGACACAACACGCATTTAGTTTCTGCCCTAACTAAAGGGTTAAAATAAATTATAAATAAGTAAATAAATTAAATAAACACGCGCTGTTTAGGAGCAATATTTAAACATTGAATGTTATTAAAACTTAAGAGTTCTGCCTTTATATTTGCGTTAAATGTGCATTTGTGTATTTTATATTTATGATTCTCAAGTAAGTTTATTATTCACCTTATCAGTAGTGACATCCCTTGTTGGAGGGCCTCAACTTATACTCAATATATAAATACAAATGACTAAGGTATTAAAAAATTAACTCTAGGAATTTCGTGGGAGCAATATACTCATCATTACCAACAACTTTTACTTTGGGATGAACCCTGAAATCATGAAAAAAATATGAGCTGTTCTATACATTTTAAATGTAAGTTATATTTTTTCCACCTTATAATTTTTTAACACCTTGTATTTTGGGAATCATTGCCTCTTTCTCACATCACGGTTTGATCAATTGCAGGTTTTGTTACGTCGTATATTATGTTTTTAAAACACATTATTAAACAAAATTAAAACCGTCACACTGATATGAAGAAAAGTAGGGTGCTACAGTATTGTGTGTCCGCCAGGTATATGATCCGTCACCATACTACATCAGAGTGTGCTGGGAGTGCCGGGCACACCTACGTAAGTGGCTGAAGTTCAAGGAGCGAGTCAAACGCTCGTACGCGCTGCTCCAATATGCACAGCAAGTGAGTGGTTCATTTATCAAAGTCAAATTTCTTTATATGATAATGTTAAAAGGGAAATATATAAGGTGACTGGTAATTAGTGACCAATATTTAAACACGTGATTGTACTCATGATTACAATCAACTTTCCCAAAGAAACTTTTTTTGTATACTCAATAGTTTTATTTTTATCACAATAACAATACAACTGGCGCGCACAAAGTTCAATGAACTTCCCGCCGATCAGCTGTTAGCAGCTATTGAGTAAATATTGGTCACTAATTACCAGTCACCTTATATATATGATGATATATGATCCTCAAAACTTGACTTTCTAAAGATGTACAGCTTTTTCAATGAATGAACCTCTGAAAACAATGGGTTTGTAATGATGCAACCTTCTTTTAATAAATGAGCCTCTTTTTCAAGTTTTAGCTAAGATGCCACAAACAATCAGGTGAGGCAGATTAGGACTGTGACCAAGTACGCGCGCAAGCGAGTCAAGTGATACCGCGCCAGCGGCTGGCGAGCGCTAGCTCAATGATGGTAGCAGTTACTAGGCTAATTAGCATCTTAGAGACCCCAAAATAAGAATTAATAGAGGTTTGAGGTGGAGTTTGAGTTTACAAAAAGATTTGCATTCATTATATATGTAGGCCCAAAAGTATTTTTAGGAAAGCAAAATGGGAATTATTTGAAATTTAAATATATTTTGTATATTGATAATTTCAGAACAACTTCCAACAGTCGCCAGTGCCCTCCCACCTCTCAGTCTGCCAGGCCCACTGCTTCAGTCACCCCGAGGTTCACGTTAAGACGGAGACAGTGGAGACAGAGGTGACAGTGGAGAGAGTGGAGCCGAAGTGCCCGCTGGAGAGTGACGGTGACAGGCTGCTTGAAGTCAAGATCGAGGACACGCACTATGAACCTGAGACGTTTGTTAATGACTTAGAACCGACACCGGCAGCGTCACCGACACCGTCACCGGCTCCGTCGCCGACACCGTCACCGACACGGAAGAAGAGAAAAGCTAGGAAAAAAGTGGAAAAGGTATGTTTGAGTTTCATCTTTATCCGAGAGGCGCCTTGTTGCACCCGCTGCTGAGTACCTCATTGTGCCGTCCTGCCACGGCCTTTTTTTTTTAAGGCTGGGAAATCATCCTATGTCTTCTCCCGCTCTGGGTGGAGCGGAAGGGGGTGTCAGACTCTTACTGACTAAAACCCATCCATGTTCCTTCCGTAGCCCTTTATGTTCCGGGGTAGCGGTAACCCTTTCGGACAATCCCGCTTATTCCTGCCACGGTCCTAGATTCGCCCGACCGCGTCAAAAAATGTATATATTTCCGCTCCTCCCAACATCCTCGCGCGCTGGCAGCAGTGAACGTTCGGTGCTGGACGTGTCAGCTGCTGCACGCCGCAGGGTGCGGCTGCACTTGTACGTTTTCTGAACATTAATCTTACCTTGTTTGTATTTTAACTGAAGGACACCGTTATACTTCCTTTTCTTTAATTCTTTCTTTTTTTTTTCGTGTGGCTCGTGACTAACCTGGTGTCAGAGTTTTTATGCTGCCAAAAATTGGTGAAGGAAAACATCGTGAGGAAACCAGCATGTCTGAGAGATTATTGCTCAACAGCATGTGAAGTTAAGTCACATGGACAGCATAAAAACTCTGACACCAGATTAGTCACTAACCACACGAAAAGAAGAAGACTAAAAAAAAAAAAAACTTATTTATCCTCGCCAACAGCCCATAAAAGAAAAACCCAAAAAGAAAATCAAGCCGAAAAGAGTAAAGATACCCGTCAAGAAAAAGGTTAAAGTGAAAAAGAAACGCTCCCCGTCCCCCGCGGCCCCGCCCGGCGGGCCCTGGGGCGCCGCCAGCCCGGAGCTGGACGACGACGACTCGGGAGATAAACTGATCATCGATCTGCCGGAGGAGAACGACAGCGGAGTACCTTTAGAAAAGAAGGTAAGATGTCGTGTTTCGTCTAAATATTCTTCTGATGTACTTAACAATTGTGACGGGTTTTATTTTGTTTGTAAGCTCTTATCTCTTGAACTACCCGTCGAATATGGAGAAATCTGTTTGCAATTGATAGCCCAATTCTTGAGGGAGGCTAAAGGCTATTTAACATCACGCTAAGACTCTTAGCAGACGAGCAAAAAGAAAACAAAGTCAGCAAGGACGGTAAGCGAAACGTAGTAAAAACGCGGGCGGGCGATTGAGCTATCGACAAATAAAACCACCGTTGCGCTTGGACGCTAGTTTATTACTGTCATAAAGGACACACAAACTATGTACACGTGTTTCGTCCTTTTTAGCACTACACACTTTCTTTAGATGGCCCTTCACACCACACACTTGACACCGATAGTTTTTAAAACGACACCTTTCAGTGTCGTGGTTTTTTAGACCGCACACCGTACACCGACGATTTTCCTCGGACGTTTTGTTCGAGCTGCGGGTGGCGGGCTCGGCGCGCCGCCCTCGCTGCCCGCTCAGCCGGTACACAGGTTCCTCCTTGATCTGCGTGGCCTTGACGTTCACCGCAGTGTCAACTACTGCTGCGGCCTTGGATCGAGCCAATCGCGCATACGCTGCCTGTTGAGCTACCTCCAACGCCTTAGCAAAAGTGAGTTTGCTGGCATCCTCTTCAAACAGCCGGTCACGTTCCCGACACGGTGCCAGCCCGAGTATGAAACGGTCTCGCAGCAGCACATCCAATGCCTCACCAAACTCACAGTTAACGGCTAAACCCCGCACGCGGGCCGCCCATTCTTCGATGCTTTCGCCCTCAGATCTCCTCGCCTCATAAAACTTCTCTCTATCCGCAAAAGTACAACGTCTCGGCGTGAAGTGCTTATCTAAATGTATCACTAGGTCCTCGAAATTAACCTACTCGAGTAAATCAGGATGGATTAAGTTCCGTGCAAGGCGGTAGGTATTGTCCGAAAGATGCGTCAGTAATAAGGCACTTTTATTTTCGGGAATCACACTGTTTAATTTGATATATTGAAGTAATCGACCTTTAAATATAGGCCATTCCTGAGTGTCGTGGTCGAAACATGGTAAATTACCGATCGTATTCGCCATTTTGTGATTATACACGCGCGTACTAATGTGTAGGTACCTCGTCGCCAGTGAGCTATCGACAAATAAAACCACCGTTGTGCTTGGACGCTAGTTTATTACTGTCATAAAGGACACACAAGTAATCACAAGATGGCGCGTACACGCACACATACGCGAAGTGTAATACGCATACACATCAGCGATGCAATGCCACGTGGTGAGTGACATTGCACAAAGAGCGTGTATGAGCTACAGATACGCCGCTGTACTGAGCTGAACTCTTTCTGAAGGTCACCGTTAATGATTTGAGACCTTCAGAAAGAGGTCCACTGGTTGACCGCACGACGTTTATTGGTGATAACGCGGCGTCCACCCGTGAACCACCTGTCGACAACGAGTGGACGCCGTGCGACGAGGCGGCGCGGGGTGGGTGCCGGGTGGCTCTAATAAGCTGTGACTTTTGTACTCCTCAATGTGGCCGAGCGACGTACTGGCTGTACCTGATGTGTGTTCATGGAGCAACAAGTTACAAACTGACTACCGTGCCCCTCCTGATGCGTGCACATGTGTTTGAAGTTCGTACTCTCTTAACTTTTTTTCTTTCTTACGGAGCAATGGACATCGAAATGAATGTCTTGTCAAAATGAAAGAGGTGGTCATACCCAGTGTGTGACCGGCAAAAAAATTCAATATAAATGCTTTGTTTTAAAGTTATTGCAATCCCCCCCGACCCTTGCTCGAGCCAGCCCGCGTTGCCGCTGAGCCTGTATTAGTGTTAAATACCCCCTCACCAGCTTGTCCCTTGCTGTCCTCCCCCAGCGCCGCCCTCAGCCGAGGTCCGTACCCCACAGGGGGTGCCCTTAGCGTGTTGTCGCTTAGTTTGTAAGTTTTTATTAAGCCCTGGCTGGAGGCTACAATTCTATTGTGGCATCCACAGGCAAGCCCGGTTCAGCAGTAGACAACCCTATGGTTGCACTACGAGATGCCAATAAAAATAAAATGCAATCACTTGGATGCCGGTCTTCTTGCAGAGCACAAGACTGAATGGCGCAGTAAAGCCAGTAAAGCCGGCCGCGCTCCAGAAGCCGCCCCGGCAGCCGCCCCAGGAGCCGCCGCAGGAGCCGCCGCAGGAGCCGCCGCCGGAGCCGCCGCCGGAGTCGCTGCAGGAGTCGCTGCAGGAATCGCTGCAGGAGCCGCTGCCCGAGCGGCCGCATTGCGCGGAGTGTGGGAAGGACTTCAGCTCGCGCAAGACGTATAGGTATCACATGAAGTAAGTGGACATATTATTTATTTGTTTAAACTTTCCCCCACTATCCTCACAGATCACCCTAATACAATAGTGGGTGGGTGGCTAACACTATCACAGGTATAAAAAAAATCAACCAATAATACTTAAAAATTAACTAAACTAAACTTAAAAAAACTTACTTAAACTAAATTATACAGGATGTATTCGAAAGGGTATATACACACAAAAGCATATGCTACACCACAAAACTGAACAACTTTAACTATGGGACCAACTCCGAATCGCAAAAAAAAACAGCTGTTCTATACATTTTGTGTCACGTGACTCGTCGAAATGTAGGGAACAGCTGTTTTTTTTTTGCGTAGCATTTACTTTTGTATGTATATACCCTTTCGGTTACACCCTGTACATGCCTGTGACAATCGAATTTTTAACTACGCGAGTGTCTTTTGCCTCTGCAGTTATACCAATAATAAATCTGAAGCGTTTGTTTCTTTGATCGCTAAACTCTGAACTGCCAGTCGGATTTGAAAACAAACCTTTTTGATTTCCATATCCTAATTCTTAGAAAAGCTTTTTATTTATTTATTAATCATGGAAGACTTACAGCTAAACAGAATAAAAACAATATGCAATACTGATAGCCAATTAAAAGTCACGTTCACTTCTAAAAAACAGTCTGAAAAAAGTGTGTGTGAACAACACAATACAATACAGCTTCCAAGAAGAAACAGGATAATAATCAAGCTAAACTCAATTAACATTTTGAACACAATACAAGAATTAAAACCTGATCTTGCAAAACCTAACTAAAAAAAGCTAAGGCTCATGCACTTTCTTGCCGAGGACCACGATTCCGTGCCGAGGACACACTTGTAATGAAAGGGTCAAAATCATGCTGTCTGCACATGATATTAAAATTATTACTCGCACGCACTATAAATGAGTTTTGTCTATAATTCGTAGCGGTAAATGGAACACGCAGCGTTGTTCCATCGCTTATACCTTCCAGGAACGTTAAAATAAAATTTGGATAGAATTTTTAACTCGCTTCTCCCTTATGAGCAAAGTCAAAGTCATATGGAGACCGTATTTTACCTTGGTGTTAGTCTCAGGGTACATTTTTACAGTAACTATGCATTGTTTACTACCCCTTAGATAACTTTCTAACCAATTATATGCAGGGCCTCTTATACCGTACTGACCTAGTTTGTTCAATAATTTATCATGGCAAACCATATCGAAGGCTTTGCTCATGTCTAGAAATACTGCTATGAGGTACATGAGGCCCGGACTCCACCAAAGCGGAGACGAGGCGGACTGGAGATGTTTTTAAACAACCAATAGAATTTCGTTATTCACACATCTCAGCTTCACTTATTGGTTGTTTAAAAACATCTCCTCCCCGCTCGCCCGTCTCCGCTTTGGTGGAGTCCGGGCCTTATTGTCTCGTGTTGCTGACTGCTGCTAACTCCAGTGGCGTGCGTGTGTTGCAGCGTGTTGCACAAAGGACAGAACTGCTACCCGTGTCCTCGCTGCAACAAGGTGTACCAGTGGAAGTCCAACCTGGGCCGACATCTGAGAAGTCACAAGGTAACTGTCCTAGCAGAGGCTTGAAGCTATTTTTCCAGTCTGCAATGATTGTTTGTTTGTGGTCAAGTGTCAGTGTCGCAACATAGAGTAATTACGCAATGTGTCTGTGGTCCCTGGCCGACCCTGACATTAAGCAATTGACAAACTTTTATTGGTTAATTACGAGGCTTTTTTTAGTTTTGCTTGTTTGGGAACTAATGACAATAATACTTTTTTTCATCATCATCAGATCAACTTTTCCTTAATGCTGGGGTCGGATTCCAGTTTAACCGGTATCAGCAGAACACTACTGGAAAAATTAAGGGATAATACTTTTGACGTGACAACGTCTTATAAATTGGTTTGCCGGGTGTCACTTCAAGAGAGACTTCACAATGAGAGCGAGTGAGAGGCACGCGTCCCTTCCACTCGGGCATGGTTAGCCCGCCTAAGAGCGAGAGAGACAGACATAAAAACTGATCCTTCTTCCTACTATACGAATGAATATTCACATTAAAATTATTTTACCACTCAAAGTCGTTGTCACGTAAAACTTTCGCCCGTATACCGACTTTACAGGCAACCAATTTTTTTTTCAAATTTTTGGGCAATTTTCAACAGGCCGTAACTTCGAGAGAAATGGTCGAACATGAACTCAACGACCATTTCTCTCGAAGTTACGGCCTGTTGAATATTTCCCAAATTTTTGGAATTTTTTTTTTATCCCTTAATTTTTTCCAGTAGTTTATAATAAAACTTTGTTAAAAGAGAGAACTTAGTGCTATGTATGTTATATGGACGTTTTACTCAAAAACAAAACGAATTTCTAAGCTCGACTTGATTTTTGAGCACATTGGCTTGGCATTTGCGATGACTGTTCACCGGCTGTTGATGTGTTCTCTAAGGATCAAGTTCTTCCAACTGACCAGACAGCTATGCTGCTGGGCAGTTACTTGCGCCACTTCCTCTTCCCAGCTGCAGCATAAGGGAGTGGGAGGGCGGGCAATAGTGCGGATTTTCAGCCTAGTTTGAATGAATGACTTTCACCATCCATGAGATATAATGTCCCCCTCGTCCCAGGCGCGCGACTCGGGCGAGCTGTTCTGCTCCACGTGCGACAAGCGCTTCGCGTCCGTGGCCACGTACCGCCAGCACCTGCGCGTGTCGCGCCGGCACGTGCCCGAGAGCGACTTCAGGTGAGCGCGTGTGTTGTGTTCATATTTCTGGAGTCATCTCTTCCACACCATATCTTGACGCCCACATGCTAATAGTAAACAAACTTTTTGTTAATGCTTATTGAAGTTCAAAACCCGCCATTTGGATTTTACGAGTTTTAAAGCAAAAATTAATCCATACACACCTCATATTGACATCCATCATGTCGCTACATGCTTCGAGGAATAAACATATCTCTCTCTTAGTTGTCACGCAGTCGGGTATTGAGCACGCCGCGTGCGCAGACCCTGAAGATACCGTTTCCTAGGAGAGCAGCCTCGTCGTATGATAACGGTCGTCATAAAAACCTGTCATTTTCATCCGTCGCTGACGACCTCGTAGGTCTAGTGGTCGCAAGCGCTACTGCTGCGCATGACGTCCTTGGTTCGATTCCAAGGTCGGTCAAAGTATTATTGGGTTTTTCCTGGTAGGTGCCTAGAGTCTGGAACTTATGTAATTGGCAATATTACTTACATGAGACTTAAACATAACTGGCGAAATATGGGTACACTACGGGCACACCTCCGCCGAACCCTTTAGACACAAGGCTGATGATATCTTCTTCTTCTCGTGTGGTTAGTGACTAACCTGGTGTCAGAGTTGTTATGCTGCCCATGGGCCTCTGACTTAGCTTCACATGCTGTTGAGAAATATCTCCCAGACATGCTGGTTTCCTCACGATGTTTTCCTTCATCGATTTTTAAGCAAGTGCTGTGTTTGACATTAGGGTGTCAAAAAATCGTCTGTATCTGGACATCCATTATGGACCGCTCACCGCTTTCTTAGGCAACGCAAAGCCCGGCAACGCTCTCAGCAGTGCTATTCTGTAAATATCCCACCGTCAAAACGTAGGTGAAGTGAATTTAAAGTGATCTGTCAATAGTGTGAGTGTGTGAGATTTTTACGAAATCGATCAACAGTAGAGCGAGCGCGTGGCCGGCGTGATAAGTTGTGCAGTGGCGTAACTATACCATCTGAGGCCCTGGGCAAATCCATTACACGAGGCCCCAAGTTTATATGTTTTACCTAATATTGTTAAAAATGTTAGGTCACTTTGAGCTCACAGCCCCTTCAGGGGCCCTTCGGGGGCCTGTAGCATTTTGCCAGTCCTGCCACCCTATAGTTACGCCACTGGAGTTGTGTGTCAGTTTCATGTGCAACGAGTGCGGCAAGAAGTTCGTGAACAAGACGCGGCTGCGGGACCACATCGACTGGGACCACCTCAAGAAGATCAAGTTCCGCTGCCAGCTCTGCAACAAGGTACGTGCCGCACGCCGCACGTGGCGGGCAGCCTCTGGTCTACTCTAGCTGACCGTAACAACCCAGTTACCGGGTAACACTGTACAGTCAAACGGGGTGAATAGGGACGCAGGGGTGAAACGGTTTGGGTTACCGCTACGCCGGAACACAAAGGGCTACGGAAGGAACATGGATAAGTTTTAGTTACTCGTAGTAAGAGTCTGACACTCACTTCCGCTCTACCCAGAGCGGGAGTAGTAATTGGATGATTTCCCACCCCCAAAAAAAAAGGGGTTGAATCGGGACGACACTTCAAAAGAGATTTGAACATTGAAATAATATACGTAGTTTGTGGCCAAAAAGGGCCCTTAATTGTCTATACTAATATTATAAAGAGGAAAGATTTGATTTTATGTTTGTTTGAAATGAATAGGCTCCGAAACTACTGGACCGATTCATAAAATTCTTTCACCGTGGGAAAGCTTAATTTTCTAGGAGTAACATAGGCTACTTTTTATCCGGGAAAAATAACGGGTCCCACGGGAAAGAACACGGGAGCGAAGCCGCGGGCAAAGTGCTAGTTAATTATAATACAGTAAACACATTACAAACTATATTATTTCAATGTTCAAATCCCTTTTGAAGTTTTGTCCCGATTCACCAACATGCGTTGTGAGTCTTGGTGGCGCTTTGTGATTACAGTCAGGGGCGGGGCGTGTGATCGCAGTTGATGTGTACAGCGTGACGTAATGTCAAAGTCAAATCATTTATTTCAAATAGGCACAAGAAAGGCACTTTTGAACGTCAAAATGAACAAGAAATAGAGTTGATTCTAGTCGCCCCTTCCAAATGATAGTTTCGGTGGAGAAGCATGGGTATTTTAAAAGAGTTACGGTGGAGTTTCTTCCACCGTTACTCTTTTAAAATGTTGTACAATGTTTTGTATACATGGAATTATAACATTATATTTGAAGACGATGCACCCAGAATAAAAACAATACACCACAAAGGGTGAAAAGAAAAACAGATACTTACATAATAACAATGGCAGGTACATATTTACAAACATTCTAAAAGCGAATAATAATAAATCAATCAATGTGTGAGTTAAAGTAGTTACTAACAAATAAAAAAGCAGTGATACCCCCCAGTAGAGTGACACCACACCACACGCCTTTTTTTTCATTTAGTACCAAATTATTTACTGTAAAACAATCTTAGACCTGAAGAATAGATTTATTCACGTCGTCAAGATTTTGTGCGAGTCGATCAATTTTAAAGATTAATGATGTGTCATTTCCGAATAACATCATCTTCGGTTGATTTTAAAGTAATTGGGGTAAATCGTTAATGTAAAATAAAAAGAGGAATGGACCCAATATCGAACCTTGAGGAACGCCCATTGTCACTTCTTACCCCAGCAAGTTCACACCGTTTACTTGAACTTTAACTATTCTACCTTCCAGGTATGATCTAAGTAAATCAAGGGCTGTATTTCTAATCCCATAGTGCTCTAGTTTCAGCAGAAGCGTCTCATGTTCTACGCAATCGAACGCCTTAGAGAGATCGCAAAAGATTCCTATGGCATCTTGTGCTTCTTCCCAGGCGTTAAAAATGTTCTTTATTAGGGTGACACCAGCGTCAGTAGTACAACGACCTTTGGTGAAACCGAACTGTTGTTCATGCAAGATGGAATTTTTATTAATGTGACGTGACATTTGATTGAATGTTGCAGCCGTTCAAGTGCCACACGTCGCTGTACGTGCACATGCAGAACGTGCACCGCAACAAGGAGAAGAAGGACAACCTGTGCCACGTGTGCGGCAAGTCCTACCAGGTGAGCGCGGCGGGCAGCGGGCCGGGGCAGGGCGTACTTACAGAAATAGAATTATCACAGTAAAGAATTGACACATTGTAAATAGAAACAAACCTTATGCAACAGACATAAAGTTACATTCTTGTTAATTTATAATATTCCTACAAAATTGATTTAATTATAATAATGCCAGATACATGAATGAAGTGAATACATTAACGCCACGAGCACGCCTGGTTGCAGAACGCGGCCAAGCTGAAGTACCACATCGTGGCGATGCACACGAGCGAGACGCCCTACAGCTGCGCGCACTGCAGCGCCGCCTTCGGCTGGTACTCCAGCCTCTACCGCCACGTGCGCGAGGTGCACTACAAGGTGCCGCTTGTAACTATACGACACTAGGGATGGATAGCACTTGTCCAAATTGCTATAGAATAAGACCGCACCAAGACTACTCAGCATACTTGCCTTTTCTTTCCCGACTATGTTGGCATGGGCTTCCATTATAACGGGATGCAACTGAATTCTGCCTGCCTATCTGACCTCCACAAACCAGACTCTCTCTCTCTCTTTCGTGTGGTTAGTGACTAACCTGGTGTCAGAGTTTTTATGCTGCCCATGGCATATGGGCCTCTGATTTAGCTGCACATGCTGTTGCAATATCTCTCAGACATGCCGGTTTCCTCACGATGTTTTCCATCACTGAATTTTAAGCAAGTAATACAATACGCACATGATTCCGAAAAGTCAGAGGTACGTGGCTTGGCTTCGAACTCGAGACCTATGAATTGGCAGTCCGACGGTCACACCACTAGGCTATCACTGCTTTTTAATAACAAACCAGTAATTTGGTAACATGATACTCCTTGGTAAGACTAGTTGTCAGATTTTGGGCTTCTGACCTGAACGACTGTCAAAGATCTGCGAATGACATCCTGGACCAACTGCTCAACATGTTTACGGAGGGTCTTGAATTCTCGATATGTAATGGATGGTCATCAATTCCTGTTGCGACCGCGGGCAGCGTAGCTTAACCCTCGAGCGACCCTTGCGGCTGTTATTAATTAGCCACGAGCCCCTCTACATAGTAAAACAACGAAAAATGGTAACAATTAATGATGATTCAAATTCATGTCAATCTTTACAGATGAAATTGCAGCCGAAGAAGACGAAGAAGGTGAAGAAATCGGACCTCGTCCCAAACCTCCTCCCCATACAGGCGGTCATGCCGGGCCTACACCCGGCGGGCCTGCACCAAGCGGGCCTACATCATCCGGGACCGCATTAGCCCTGGCCTGCACGCAGGATGAGACCCACACAGTGACTTATATAAGGTGACTGGTAATTAGTGACCGATATTTAAACACGTGATTGTACTCATGATTACAATCAACTTTCCCAAAGAAACTTTTTTTGTATACTCAATAGCTGCGGTAACAGCTGATCGGTGCGAAGTTCAATGAACTTTGCGCGCGCCAGTTGTATTGTTATTGTGATAAAAATAAAACTATTGAGTATACAAAAATGTTTCTTTGGGAAAGTTGATTTGTTGATTGTAATTATGAGTACAATCACGTGTTTAAATATCGGTCACTAATTACCAGTCACCTTATATACAGGGTGTTACCGAAAGGGTATATACATCCAAAAGCATTTGGTACAGACTCAGAATCGCAAAAAAAATCAGCTGTTCTATAAATTTTTGGTCACATGACTCGTCGAAATGTAGGGTATTTTTTTTTTCAGGATTTCGGAGTTGGTCCGGAGTTAAAGTTATTAAGTTTAGTGGTCTGTAGCATATGCTTTTGTGTGTATATACCCTTTCGGTTACACCCTGTATTATACAAGTACGCGGAACTAATTAAACTATAAGAAATGACAGTTGATCTATGTGCCGATTCAAAGCGCCCCAGGAACTAAATATGGCAGCTTATGCATGGAAAATATTTCGAACCGCCATTTTTATTCTTCAGATAAAAGTTATCAATGTATAATGACGTTTACTGTCAGTTCTACAGACGCTCACGTTGCTATCAGCGCCAAAATGGCGGAAATCAAATTTCTTTGTTTTGACATCAGTATTAAATAGTCCAGCGTACTTGCATATTAGACGTCAGTGGATCCACAGGGTTAAGTTCAATTAGCTAGCAAAACTCCACAGACATGGTGGGTGTCGAAATCTAGACAGAGTAAAATAAAATAGAAGATATTTCTGTTTGAGGTCAACGACCGCGGGTCTAATAAATACGTCCTTGAATCAGAATCAGAACATTTATTTGCAAAGAATGTAGATAACAAAATCATGTTTTTTTTGTAGTAGTAAGTATCATTTGTAAATTGATACTTAGATTATTATTGTTGAGTCAATGAATTATTAATGTGAATGTGTTATTTATGTCTTTTTCATAATTTGATCGACATTCAACCTGACTTTGAAATTGCAAAAAATTGAATGGACTGAAAATCAGTATTTCTATCTCTTCTAAATGATAATGTGATACGTTAATTAGAACAATGAGTGTTAGGATATGAAATGAAGAAATGATCTTGAATCAAAATATATCGAATGTTCATCCACGTGCCCGTTTTGTGGCGGTATGATCATTCTGACCATATTGGTCACAATGGTCATGTCGCCACTAAACGGGCACGTGATTGAATTTTAAAACTTTATTTTAATAACTAAGAATAATGAAGTGATCTGCGTAAAATAAAATGAATTTAATGAATTGAATCATATTTTGTTTTATTTGTCTCCCGTGCGATTCTAATACACACTGTGTAAGTGGCACTGTTTGCGCATGCGTGCGATAATGTACAACTCAATCTGCCTGCCTTTCCCCAACTATGTTGGGGTCGGCTTCCAGTCACACCAGTAGTCACTCCCTTTCTAGCCATATCATCTCTCACACAACCAATCCATCGTTTCTTTGGTCTCTCTCTACTTGTATAGCCATCCACATTCACACTCAAAACTTTCCTGACAACATTTTCTTCATTCCTCCGCATAACATGGCCATACCATGACAGCCGATTTCCACACTTTTCAGTCACCGGTGTCACTTTCAGACTTCCTCTTATAATATAAGGTGACTGGTAATTAGTGACCGATATTTAAACACGTGATTGTACTCATGATTACAATCAACTTTCCCAAAGAAACTTATTTTGTGTACTCAATAGCTGCTAACAGCTGATCGGCGCGAAGGTCATTGAACTTTGCGCGCGCCAGTTGTATTGTTATTGTGATATAAATAAAACTATTGAGTATCTGTCACTAATTTCAGTCATCTTATATACTCATTACGTATTCTATGCATTCGCGTAACACCACCCATCCCTCTTAGAATTCTCATCTCTCTTTTGTGTCCAACACTCGGATCCATACAGGACGGCAGGTCTAACCATGTTTTTATAAACCTTACCCTTAAGGGATTGACTGCCACGCAGCAGACACAATAGAAAAACTATTGTTCGCGATCACCGGTGACCGCGCTGGCGCTCAACGTGCTAAGGAGTGTGGAAGTATATTGAAGTGATCGGCCGATTTTTAATCGCAAAATAAATGCACTTAGCTGCAGTGCAATACCTATAGCGCTAGTGCGCGCTAGCTCTAAAAGCGCGAGAATCATGCTGTGCGCCGGGCGCAGGTGTATTCACACGGCTCTGGGTATTGAAGTGTTATTGTAATTCATTCTTTAATCCATCATCAAGTGTCCCATAGATAGCTCCACGTCGCTGTTATCTGCGTGTCACGATAACGTCTCCCCCACGCAGGTTGAAGATACTGCGGGAGTGTATGCTCATGTTAGCACACTAATATTATAAAGGAGAAAGTTTGTGTGTGTGTTTGTATGTTTGTTACTTCTCCACGCTGAAACGGCTAAACGGATCTGGATGAAATTGGGCACACAGCCAAATAGTTTGCCTGTAATACTTAGCCTTTTATTGGTTATCAATAAATGACCCCGCCCGCTGTGAGTGGAGCGGAAGGGATTCGAGTGTCAGACTCATAATGACTAAAACCCATACATATTCCTTCCTTAGCCCTTTTTGTAGAAAACATCGTGAGGAAACCAGCATGTCTGAGAGATATTTCTCAACAGCATGTGAAACTAAGTCAGAGGCCCATGGGCAGCATAGAAACTCTGACACCAGGTTAGTCACTAACCACACGAAAAAGAAGAAGAAGCCCTTTATGTTCTGGGGTGACGGTAACCCTTCGTGAGTAAGTTTTCGGTAAATGACGATAAGTTTGTTTAGACCTAGAACGAAGTCGCGGGCATTGCTAGCGATTAAAGTGTTATTCGGTGATTATGTCAAATTCATCTCGATAAGATTAATAATCTTCGATACTTAACTCTATAAATAATACCATTTCGACTGTGGAAGGTACCTACTGCAATAACAAACAGTGTAGTGCCCGTGACAGAGACTCAGGTGGGTTGTGATTAATATTGCCATTTAGGTATTTTAGATCCTTTACAAGAGACTATCAATGTGAACACAATCGCACCGACATGCGAAACTATTTGTCAACTATGAACTATCAAATCAGCATAATATTCCGCGACGTTGTGCCGGACCTAGTGCAGGGAGAGAAAACGAAACATGGGACAAATAAGCGCCATCATATTAAACTACTTTGTTACTAGGTATACTTAGGGGTACCTATTACCACAGAACAGTTAACTTTATCTGTTCTGTGGGTATTACTACGCCAGGGTATTACTTAGGGGATTGTCCAAAACTCCAAAAGAGTTACCGCTGCCTCTCAACACGTAGGGCTAACTAAGAAACATGGATGGGTTTTAGTCGATAAGAGACTGACAGTGCGGGAGGGGACATTTAATGAATTGCCATCCTTAAAAAAAGGGGTATTACTGGCAAGCTCTGCTCTATGGGGCTCAGGGCTCGATCTACAGATCTGGCAAAGTATTATGATAATAGGCTCACCCCAGTGGCATAGCTAGATAGCAAGAAAGACAAAAAACGTCTTTAGCTTTACATTACATAAAATTTAGGCGCCCCCTAACAACAACAACAAGTTTGGGAGCGTCGTGGCTGTGATTACACACGACGCACAGTTGTCTGACCATAGAGCTCCATTATTCAGTGCTTTAGTTCTATTCAGTTTCATACAATTATACTTCAGGTGTTTTCCCCTTACAACAAAAAAACTCAAAGGTACAACCTACCAAAGAAACATCATTATACAGTGTGTTAGGTTAAACGAGGGACATACTTTCAGGTTGTAGTACTCATGGAAATCAACAACTTTGTACATGGGACTACCTCTGAAATAGGAAAAAAAAATCAGCTTGTATGGAACAGCTGATTTTTTTTTCAGGTTTTTGGATATAGTTCCATAGATAAAGTTGTTCATTTTCATAGCACCCCCTGAAAGTATGTCAACACACACTGTATATGTATACAAATAAAACAGCCTTTTATGTATAATATGTTATTTTTTTGTTTTTTCTGTGAGTATGGAGCTCGATTTTTAAACCAGTGTGCGTCGGGTCCGGGGTACTCTGTAACTACTTGGTCTCGTACCATTAGTAGGTACGGCTGATATAGCGGTAGCTAGGTTCCCCTGCCTCGCCCACTACTTCACATAACTTGCGACTTGCTTGTACTATCAGCACGGCACAGCCTTCTCCATTTTAACATGAATTTATTTTTAGGAACATTTAAAATTACCAGTTAAAAAAACAAAAGCGATAATGAAGATTCTACTAACATTATTGCTACTAAAATGTGCCCAAGGGCTGCCCAGAGTGGACCCTCTCGTGGAAACATCGACGGGCTTCATCAAAGGAGTACAAAGGGCAGATGGTGACTATTCCGTGTTCCTGGGAGTGCCCTACGCTGTGGTGGACGAAAGCAAACCTTTTTCCGTGAGTATTATTATTATATTATCTGTGGTAACACTATACGTTTTATATCCAAGATATCCAAAGAGAAGAAGTACAGTGCGGCCGTTAAATGTGACATAACGAACTTAGAGATTGTCATACAGACCCACAGAGTACTTTATAATATTTACAGACCGTATGAGTACGGAGACAGCGCGAGACAACGACGATTTTTTTTAAACTCGATGTGCCAACGGCCCTGTAGGCCGGTCCTAATGTAATTTACTGTATCTAAGCTTGATGTAAAAAATGTTTGTGCATTATACATAATTTTTCTCTATTTGCCATGTTGGTCTAGTGGTCGCAAGCGTCTGCTGAGGACCTTCAATTCCCAGGTCAATTTCTCAGCAGCAGCCCGGAATCGTGCGGATTTGTGCCCGGGCCATGGCAATAGTCTCGCCTCTTATTACATAAGGCAAGCATTACTGGCGAAATGTGGGCGTACCTATACCTCTACCTTAGCCTTGCGGAAACAAGGCGTGATGCTATTTATTATCATTTTGTCAATACGTACTCGACCCATTTTGATAAATATTTTTTAGCAGAATTAGGTCTTGGGTTCGTTTCCCAGGACGGGCAGACGTGTTATTGGGTTTTTCCATCAGTAATTTCTCAGCAGCAGCATCTAGATTAAAGTCAAAGTCAAATCATTTATTTCAAATAGGCACAATAAAGGCACTTTGGAACGTGAAAATGAACAAGAAATACAATTGATTCTAGTCGCCCCTTCCAAAAGGTCAATCAATCAATCAATATCTTTATTGTGGGTCATAGGTAGGTACATAATACAGTTCTTAGACAAATTAAGGTAGTTTCGTATGGAGAAGAATGGGCAAGAAACTCCGCCGTTACTCTTTTAAAATGTTTTACAATGTTTTACAATGTTTTGTAACATGAATTTTAAATATGTAAAGACGGTGAAAAGAAAAACACTTGTAGCAATGGCAATTATTAATTAGCGATCATAGCTCACAATCCACAACAGTAAACAGGCCTCGTCTGTGTGAGAAGGAATAGGCCGTAACCCACCACGTCGATACAATGCGGGTTGGTGGCAAAAGCCTAAAATTGTATCATCTTTGAACTGATCCCTGATATCTTGCAGGCCGCCACACCTCACCCCAGCTTCTCCGCCACCTTCGAAGCTTACCACGACAACGTCACCTGCCCACAGCACAGCAACAACAACGCCTCGGGCTCCATCCAATGCTTGCAATTGAACGTCTACGTGCCAAACTCGGCTAGCTCTCGCAACACTTTACCAGTAATGGTCTTCTTCCACGGCGGTTCATTCATCAGGGGTCACAAATCTGAACCTGACTTGTCGCCCAAGTTCTTGGTTCGACATGATGTAATCGTAGTGACTTTTAATTACAGAGTGGGTGTATACGGCTTCCTGTGCGTTAGTGAGCCTGGGCTTAGTAACCAAGCCTTGAAAGACCAGCTGTTGGCTATTGAATGGGTCAAGGACAATATTGCGGCATTTGGGGGAGATGCTACTAGAGTAACGGCATTCGGGCAGTCGGCTGGTGCCATGTCGTTAGACATACAATTGTTAGCTTCGGAGGGTTTGGTCAATCGAGTGATTTTGCAGAGCGGGTCGGCGTTGACTACCTGGATGCTAGCTGAACAGAATGACAGCATACCTCTGAACATTGCTGAGAGACTAGGGTATGATGGAGACGATTTTAAAGAAGCGATCGAATTTTTATTTGACAAAGATCCCTTGGCAGTTACAACAGCAGCCAATGAAATCATGTTTTTTGGTCACGGACACCCTTACACGCGACCCTGTCTAGAGAATGTAGGAGATGATAGAATCCTTAAAGATTACCCAATTAACTTACAGCCGAAAGTCAAAGGAATGGACATCATGATTGGACACACCAACAAAGAGGCTAAGTTTATGTATGCTGATGATTCTAACAAACAGTTCTATAGGAATTATACATTTGAGGAGGAATTAGCATTTGTTTCTGAAGATATTGCTGACGTAGATACTGTCAGGCATTTTTATATCGGAGATAAGGTTTTAAGTGAAGAATTGCAGAGTGTTATTCTTGATTACGGCTCAGATATCGCGTTCAACTACCCAGCAGAAAAGTCAGTAGAAAGATACATTAATGCTGGTGCCAATAGAGTGTTCAAATACATGTTTTCCTACGAAGGAGGTCGGAACAGGGCCCGAATGGCGAGGAACTTCACGTCAGATGGAGCGTCGCATGGCGACGATACTGCTTACCTCTTCGACATGTCAATGTTTAGAGACTCGCCGCCGAGTGACGACGATCAGATGATTATAGATGCTTTGACAGTCATGTGGACTAATTTTGCGAAATATGGGTAAGTGTCAGCTTTCGGAACAAATTTTGACAGACCTGTATACCCCGAAAGGGTTGTAAATATCCCTTAACGAAGCCGAGAGCCACTAGTTCCCCCTGTTAGGTATTAGTTAGTACTGGACCCTACAGGGGAACCATCTGAGTAAGGAGAAAAAAAAAAGAGCCATTAAAAGCCATGTTTTTCGAAAACAATTTTCAAATTGTAATATTAACTAACAAGATCCACGCCGTTGCTTGCAACCCCACTTGTTGTGGGTTACATTGCGTACCACCAACTTAAAAGTCGTTTCCCGGTAATTATTTTTCAAAAGTACTTACCTACTTTTAAGTTTGTTACCCACTGTCGTTACTTATGTCTAAGTCCCATGTAATAAGGGCGAGTCCTTTCATCGGGCACAAATCAGACTGCGGGCCGCTACTGAGAAACCCTTAATAAGACAGTCCCAAAAACTAAAGACTTGTTCTTTTTCAGAGACCCAACGCCTTCTACATCAGATGTGACTCCAGTGAAATGGCAGCCAGCTGATCGGACGCGGCGGCCATACTTGAACATAGACAAGCCGATTACTCTAGAGAGTAGAGTTTTTCACGATAGAATGTCTTTTTGGGAACTCTATTATAGGTTGAATGCAAATAAAATTAAAGGATATACAATAATTAATGGATCTGAATAAAAGTACGGTATTGTTTTAATAAACCTGTGTTTTCGTTCGTAATAGCCCGTAAAATATATTTTCTGTCGATATTTGCGCGGGACGCACCACAGCACTATACTTACATCTCCTTCGTACGTTTTTTGAAACTAGACGTGAGCGTCTGGATGGCAGGGCCAAGTTAAGAATTTGAATGTCGAATAGCATAAATAAATAGTTTTATTTATTCAACCATATTAACATATACTCAACTAGCTGCGCCCCGCCGTTGCACTGGCGTAAAAAAATAATTTATGTGTAATAATCAAAGGACATCAAAAAGTTCGTCCACATCACTGTCACCAGGAAAAGTTCCCAAAAGGCTGGCAGCATTGCCGCGTTGTATGGCAATGCTGATTCTTTGACCAGCATTAAGAACATACTTTTTTAGGTCGGGAAATCATCAAATGAGTCGGGAGGACTCATTTGCTGTGGGTGGAGTGGAAGGGAGTGTCGTACTCTTACTGACTGAAACCCATCCATGTTTCCTAAATGTGTCCTATGTGTTTTGGGTCTGCGGTAAACCCGGCCGGCATCGGTCCTAATCGGCCGTCCATCCCATAATCCTGACATCTCTTTGAGGCGCGCATAGCACACGAGCCCGCCGTTGGGCACGGGCCCCGTCAGGCCGTGGCATTTTGCCAGTCCTGCCACCGTATAGTTACGCCACTGATACGTGGACTCCAAATTTTAAGTTTAGTACGTGTGGCGGCAGACCAGGTGGATTAAAAGGGTTAATAATTCTTGAAGGTAGTGTACATGTGTCCTCGATGTTGCACACGCTAGACTCATAGAACAGATAATTTATTCTGTGGTTGATTTGTAGCATTAGCCCATTCTATATAGTAGGGAACATCGCGGCGGCGTCGAACAGTTCGCGTACGACATTTCTATCCTCGTGATAACTACGAAATTCAGTGCCCGATTCATTATTTATTTAAAATTCTAGGGCTAGGGGGATCGATTCGGAGTTCGAATGAATTAAAAAATATTTTACCGCTACATTAATTCCCTTGATGATATATAACCAAATCAATCTGCCTAGCCTTTTCCCAACTGTCGGTTGGGGTCGGTTTCCAGTCTAACCGGATGCAGCTGAATACCAGTATTTTACACGGAGCGACTGCCTATCTGACCTCCACAACCCAGTAACTGGACAATACCATAACCCTTGGTAAGACTGGCTGTCAGATTTTCGGGCTTCTGACGACCCGTAACGACTGTCAAAGATCTACGAATGACAGCCGGGACTAACGGCTTCAAGTGCTTTCCGAGACACGGAGGAGTCTCGCTATGTAAAGATGGTCACCCATTCACGGCCCATCCCCGGCAAGCGTAGCTTAACCTGATGAATCAATCCGTGCGACTGTTATTAATTAGCCACGAGCTCATTTATTTGAATAACAATCAATACTACGACACAAATGTAACCAACTGTAGGTTCTACCGACGATCTAATTAAATTTTACAAAACAAAAGCTTCTATTGTGACTTATAATATAATAGTTGGATACACTCCCTGGCGGACTTTTTTGTCGATGGGAAAAATTTTACTACTTTGGGTTATATGTATTATTGCATTTTTCTTAAGGATCTCGAGAGTTTAAAAAAAATTATAGCCTATGTTAATTCCGGATAATTTCGCTTTCTATTGGTGAAAAAATGGTTGAAATCGCCCCAGTACTTTCGGAGCCTATTCGGTACAAACAAACAAAAAAATCTTTCCTCTTTATAATATTAGTATAGATACGAGTAGATAGTATAGATTTATGAATGCAAAAATAAGCTACCTAAAACAACTTACGCATCGCTGTGGACAGGTCATATACCCAAGAGCCCGGTAAAATATTATAATTATATTCTGTGCCCAAGAGACTGGCGGTATTACCAAGCTGTCTGGCAAAGCTTAGCCTCTGGTCACGGTCGAAGCCAGCCCTTGGGGAATGGTCGCGGGAACTGTCAACCAGTCGGAGATCTCGTTGAACAAACAAAATACATAGTACCCATTAATCTATACTAATATTATAAAGCTGAACAGTTTGTTTGTTTGAACGCGCTAATCTCTGGAACTACTGGTCCGAATTGAAAAATTCTTTTTGTGTTGGATAGTCCATTTATCGAGGAAGGCTATAGGCTATGTAACATCACGCTACGACCAATAGGAGCCGAGCAGCGGGTGAAACCGCGCGGGGGCAGCTAGTAAAAATAAAGAAATTTGAAAATGTATCATTTATTTATTTATTACTTATTTTGATGCTTTTTATGAGGACGGCTAGATTGTATGAAGAAGATTGATTGAAGTTGGTAGATTTTGTGATCTATAGATGATGATTGTTAGAAAGGGATGGCGCTAAATAAAAAAAGATGTAGGTAAATAAAATGTTAGGTTTGCTTTTGGGATAAATTCATCGCAACTACGGAACCCTAGCTATTGTGCGTGGTCCAACATGCAATTGCTGGTTTTTTTTTATTACTGTGACAGACGTTCATGATTTCGCCGCGTTCGTTAAGACCCGTGTCGCGCTGTATTTCAGGTGTTCGTTTAATTATTATTCACGTTGCGCAGAATCCAGCTCAAGTAGGAGGTGACCCTCACGTACCCGGTGGCGAAGCCAGTCTGACAGCCGAAGGGCGACTGAATTGACGTCACTCCGATCTGAAATACAGAAAATAAGGCATTTAACATACACATAATATGTATTTTGGAACGAAGTTCCTTATCGCGCGTTGCGAAAGGGGGCTAGACGGAAATTAAGAGCAAAAGTTGTAACGACACTTTTTTGGAGTAAAATATGATGTCTTTTTAATCAATATTTTTTGATTGGTTAATTTGAGATTAGATTTTTTTTACTATTATAACTTCAAAGAAATAATAATAAATAATTAGAAGTTTGTTTTTTAACAGCTTCAAGGGCCTGTAGACCCGAGTTCCTAAGATAAGGTCTTGACAGAGAGACAGCTGGACGGACTACAAAGTAATCCTATATAAGGTTTTCGATTTTCCTTTTGAAGTACGGAATAACGGCACCCTAAAAACTACCATCATTCAATGTGTTTAGATATCGGATCTTATCACGTTTGTCGTGTTTCGACTAATTGAAGGCGATTTAACCAACAATAACCTTGTTACCTTAATACCAACAACAGACTGTGATTTGTTACCTAATTTTGGCGGTTTTTTTTTAATAATCTAAGCTATAAGCAGATGGAATGTAATATAATATAAAATGTAAGAGTTTTTTTTATTCCTGAAAGTTTCTTATATACAGGGTGTAACCGAAAAGGTATATACAACCAAAAGCATATGCTACCAAAAACCAAAAAAATCAGCTGTTGTATACATTTATGGTCACGTGACTCGTCGAAATGTAAGGCACAGCTGATTTTTTTTCACGATTGCGCAGTTGGTCCCATAGTAATAGTTGTTCAGTTTGGTGGTCTGTAGCATAAGCTTTTGTGTGTATATACCCTTTCGGTTACATCCAGTATTGTCGACACCAAAATTGATATCTAACAGACTGCAGTTCCACAACGAATTGACAGTTCATAGGATGTTTTTCTAAGTATGTATTTACAAAAAAATATCTTATAAGTATATATAACTCTTCTGTGCGTGTGTATGTCACTGAACTCCTCCTAAACGGCTGGACCGATTTTAATGAAATTTGTTGTGTGTGTTACAGTGGCTTTGAGGATGGTTTAGATTTAAAAAAAAAAAAAAAAAAAAAAAAAATTACAAGGCGGAACGAAGTTCGCAGGGACAGCCAGTATATATATAAGTAGTTTATCAGCCATCTCGTTACCATAACACAAGCATCAGGTTGCTTAGCTTGGGACAATATGGCGTTGTGTGAAATGTCCAAGGATATTATTATTATAGTGCAAGGTAAACATACCAGTAAGGTTGAACTGTTGAAGCTGTTGGTATCGTTGTTGTAGACGTCCTCCTCCACGACCAGCGGGCCGCCCAGGTCGCCCCCGCACGGGCCCCAGCCGTTGGCGCCGCTCGTGCAGATCACGTTGTTGAGGTTGTCGGGCCTCTGGGCCAGCTGGTAGTAGCAGTCGGAGTAGCTGTTGTACGCGACGGAGACGCTCACGGCATGTTGCTGAGTGGAGGGGCCCACTGTAGACACTGAAAACAGTATGAAAATATATCGTCATCTGCCTAGCCTGTTCCCAACTATGTCTTGGTCGGCTTCCAGTCTAACCGGATGCTGCTGAATATCAGTATTTTACATGGAGCAATTGCCTATCTGACCTCCACAACCCAGTTGGTAATACGATACCCCTTGGTAAGACTGGCTGTCAAATTTTTCGGGGTTCTGACGACCAGTAACGACTGCCTAAGACGCACAAATGACAGCCGGGACCAACGGGCACGGAGGAGTCTCGGTATGTAAAGATGGTCACCCATCCAATAAGTCAAGTTATACAAGTTCAGAAATCAATAAATGTATGAAAATGCCATTAAATCTTCGAAGTTGAATAACTTGTCTGAGAGCAATCCTACAACTTGTATGCCATATTAACTGTTGCTCCATATGACTTCAGCTGAGAAATAACTTACTTTGGCCCAACAATGCATATTACTATGTACCGCGGCGTTGCTGCCATCCTATTGGGCACGTTCCCAGATGACAGCAGTGCGGACGAGTACTGGACGCCCGAGTGTCCTTTTATTTTTACACGCTTTAAATTAGCTACACCTGTATGTTTGTTAGTATATTTGTATGTTTGTAACCGACTCCTTTGGGCACGATTTCGACCCATATTAAACGGCCAGATTTCGTTCAAACTTTGTAGGTTTATCGAGGGAGATACACTAGCTTCTGCCCGCGACTTCGTACGCGGATCCTGTTGCTTATGCCAGCGACAACGGGGTCGCCATTTATGTTATTTTTTATCATTTCTCCCATTTAAATCCTTTATCACATTGAGCTTTAGTATTATTTCATTCCAACAACCACCAAAACATACAGTCCATTTGTCATCGTTTTCATTTTGGTAACCGCAATATTATATTCCCCACTTGTCTCTAAGAGACCTAGCAGTCAATGCGTAGATACGGTTGGAACTCAAGCACAATTCTCTATCCGTGAACGTCTCCGACTCGCGAGACAATACATGACGTTCACGATCAGTGGTCAGTCGCACAACACGTGCCCCACTTGTCTCTAGAAACCTAGAAGTCGATGCGTAGATACGCTTGGAACTCAAGCGTAATTCTCTTTCCGTGAACGTCTCTGACTCGCGAGACAATACATGACGTGCACGATCAGCTGTCAGTCGCGCATCATGTTCTTCACTGGTCTCTAGAGACTTAATGAATACGCTGAGAACGCAGGCGTGCTTCGCGACCCGAAGAGATTTCCACGGAGCGAGTTGCAGCCTAATGTTCTCGAACAGCATCAAGTCTCTCCGGACGCTCTTCGGTAGATTCTTGGGATCTTATGATCCTCAATCTTTTAGCTCTCTTGGAACATTGGGAAAGATTTGACCTCTTTCTAGGCAGGGTCATAGTTTTATTGTGAAGATACCTGATCAATAAAAATCTAAATTAAAATGACTGCTCCCCTGCGTTACCGGGTAGGCTACCTTGTCACGAAGATAAATGGAAAAAGAAATTAAACGCTCAAACAACATAAGCCCGAAGGCATATTCAAAAAAAAAATAGGAGTTTTGGTCAGTAGAGTCAAATTTTCAAATATACCATCGTCATCGAAAATCAGTCCTAAACTGTTACCGCCTTCACCGCGTGCAGGTACTCCCAGTTTATGTTATTTTATAATTACACAGTAAAATTAGTGATAGCTTTGATTTCCACATCAGATGTTTCTGATCTTCGATTTTTATAAGTCAACAGGAAATGCTCATCAGATTGAACAACTTTTGCTAAGAGGTCATTCCTATGTGTTATGTTGTAGCTAGGCTCTTGAAGTTCCACAACAGGTGTTCCAGATCTTTGATTTTTATAAGTCAACAGAGAGTGCTCATCAGATTGAACAACTTTTGCTAAGACGTCATTCCTATATGTGTTATGGTGTAGCTAGGCTCTTGGAGTTCCACAACAGGTGTTCCAGATCTTCGATTTTTATAAGTCAACAGAGAGTGCTCATCAGATTTAACAACTTTTGCTAAGACGTCATTCATATATGTGTTATGGTGTAGCTAGGCTCTTGGAGTTCCACAACAGGTGTTCCAGATCTTCAAATTTATTCTCTAAGCAGAAAATGCTCATCACGTGGAACAATTTTTGCTATCGTATCTTTTTTGTATCTCTTATAGTTTAGCTGGTCTGTTGCGGTTCTGCATCAGGTGTTCATGTTTCCAAGATAAATTATAGCCTATATGTTGCCCAGACTTAATACCTATACAACAAAAAAAACCATTGCAATTGCAATCCGTCCAGTAGTTCCGAAGATTAGCGTGTACAAACAAACAGACAAACAGACAATATTTTGTTTTTGGATTCGTGTTCTATTACTGTTTCTAAACCCCCCTTAATTATTATTTTTTTAATATATTCAATGTACAGACACAGTTTTTTTACTGTTTTATTATATGTAAGTCTAGATTAATTTGATAAAATTATTCCATTTTTCAATTTGCAAAATAAGTTATTTTTAAATTATATAATTTTCGTCTATAATCGATAAGGCAGGAATTGATGTTAATTTTAAATTCCAACCATTATCTCTACCCAATTTAATTTAATATTTGATATAATATCAGCAAATTTTCGAATACCAAAGAGAATTTTTAATTCAACAAAGCAAATAATAGTAACACAACACGCTTTTAAAAATAAACCAAACTAAAACGTAGATAAAAATGATACCTAGTTCAAAATAACTAAAAAAACACGCTTTTCATAGAAAACCGAACTAAAAAAAGAAAAAGAATTGTAAATAAGAAAAAAATATAATCATTTTATTTTTTTAAAAGCGTGGGGCACTTTAATAATAATATTCACCACCAGCATACACCACACGCTTTGAAAAGAATAAAATAAGTTAACTATCTGAAGTTCCTCCACTGAGTACTGTCAACAATGGATGATCACTCACAGTCACTCGTCTTCCCGTAGCCGGAGACGCGCGCAGAGACGCCTTCAAAGTTCCTGTCGACCTCAGCAAGGGACGGCAGACGAGCCGGGTACTGTGAACCTAAAAAAAAAGAAAGCGTACAGATTCGGCCAGCCAGATTATTTCTACAGCGGCCATCGACATAGGCACTGCTCTCCTGATGACATGTAGGCAAAAGGTACCAGTCCAGCAGCCTGCAAGCGGCAGCAGTCGACGGGAGGCCGACGACTGGCGCTACGTCTTCCAGTCCCTGGGTGTAGGGCACGGTACTTACTGCCGAAACCTTCTCCCCATCTCAAGGTCAGCATGGCCAGGTCATCTTTCAGTCTGATGGGGTCGAACCCTGGGTGTACCACCACCTTCAGCGCTTCATTACGCCATCCATAGAACAGTTGTGTGGCACCCAGTACCACCTGAAACGAAAATAATTTTAATTAAGTTAACGAAAATTAAAGATATATAATTATCGTGTTTGGTACTTTCTAAAAATAAATAAAACTAGCACTTAGCCCGCGGCTTCGCTCCCGTGGTCTTTCCCGCGGGACCCGTCATTTTCCCGGGATAAAAAGCCTATGTTACTCCTTGAAAACTAAGCTTTCTAATGGTGAAAGAATTTTTGAAATCGGCACAGGAGTATTTGAGTTTATTCATTACAAACATACAGACAATAATACAAATCTTTCCTCTTTATAATATTATTAGTATAGATACCAATAATTTGGTATTTGAAAGGGTAGTCAATAACGTTACTTTTTATGAACCGTCAAAACGCGCAATTTGTACGTGATTTGTAATGAAATATAACAATGTGATGTCACAGATTTTAGAATCAAATGCAATACTTATTAGTATTAAATGCAATTTCACAATTACATCTTTGCATAATATTTCATTTCTGTACGGTGATGGAAGATTTTAAGACGATTCTATGTGATTTCATATTTTATTTTTGCCGTGTCAAATAGTTAATTATGCATAAATACATGTCGTAGTCCCCATCAGGGATGTTATGGATATGAATTTTCGGATACGGATTGGATACGGATATAGGAATGATTATTATACCGGATACGGATATGAAATTATTTCGGATTATCCGTTAGTTTCGGATAATTTCGGTTACGGATATTAGATTTTTAAGGAATTTGAAAAGTAAAATACAAATAGCAAATAAACCGCAGAACTTGCCTATTGCTTCATATTCTAGTTACGAAACTTGTATCGAGTCTACCTCTGATATTCTTAAAACCTTTAGGGTAGTCTCAAGGCTCCGCCCCTATCCGATATTATCCGAAACTTTTATTTCGGATTCGGTTACGGTTACGGATACTTTTTTTTATATTGGATATCCGAAAGTTTCGGTTACGGTTACGGAGCTCCCTAACATCCCTGGTCCCCATCATCCGCCTCGCATCACACTGACCTCAATCTTCCTCGCTTGGCTGTAACCGTCGTACCAGCACTGCGCAGCCGTCAGCACGCTCCTACTGCTCAGCATCGTACCGCTGCACACAGACATCTGATTGGTCGTCAGGGTTATGATCAGCCCGGCCTGGAACGAGTATTCACATTTAAATTACCTTTACAAACAACTAAAACAGACTATTCAAACGCAGCTTGTTTCATAGAAGTTGTATTTGGTTTAAAATAGTGTCCATGGAGTTTCTTGCCCGTTCTTCTCCATAGGTACCTACTGCTTTGGAATGGGCAACTAGCTTCATCTTTCTGACTGACCGACCCCTTGACAATTCAAAAGTGCCTGTAATTGGTTTATTTGAAATAAATACTTTGAGTTTGAGAAGTTCACAAACTGCCCTTTGCAACACGCGATGAAGGTGGTCTGCGGTAGCCATCGCACTCAACACGAACATCTGGCCGCCTCTTGCCAGCTAAATTGTGGTCGGCCTCCAGTCTACCGAGACGCAGCTGAATAACTACCAGTATTTTACATGGAGAGACTGCCAATCTGACCTCCTAGAACCCAGTCACTGGGTCCCTGTCAAAAATCTACGAATGATAGCCGAGTCCGAGAGGAGCATCGGTATGAAATAGATGGTCACCCTTCCACGGAACAACAGTAGCCAACATAGCATAACTTTCATCGATTCACCTGTGCGTCTGTTTCTTATCCCGAACCAGTGGCGTAACTATAGGGTGGCAGGACTGGCAAAATGCCTTGGGGCCCCGGCCTGACGGGGCGCCCCGCCCGAGAGGCTGCAAGCTCAAAAGTGACCTAACATTTTTAACGAAATTTAGTAAAAATATCAATTTGGGGCCCCATGCAGTGGATTTGCCAAGGGCCTCAGATGGTATACCTAGTTAAGCCATTTTCCCGAACAACGAACTTACAAACAATATTTTTAATATACTCACCAAGTGAGGGTTGTCACCGTATTGGGATGCCATCCCGCCAATGATCCTTGAGGTCCTCTGCCTCGCTTCCCTCTCCCTGATCTTAGCTGCCTCTGGGATGCCCACATCTTGATGGTATCCCAGACCCAGCGCTTCAGAGACAACGAGGGCGAAGAGACCACAGACCAGAAGCTTCATGGTTGTCGGAGACTCTCTAGTTTGGAACGAATTGTAGAACAATACCGCTCCGTAAGTGGCAGAGACGGGCTAGCGCTTATATATTACGTTAGTGATAAGTGTAAGTGGTGCATACTCGAGGAACTTTCCTTTCAAGAGCTCTCATGAACTTGTTCTTGTCTGTGAATTTGCTTGCATTCATTAGTCTATATTTAAAACGAAACCCCGCTGTAATATGGGGCGTCCATTTATGCCATCGGAAAACGTCCGGGCTGCTACTGAGAAACTGCTCACACTGCCAAACTTGGGGTTCGAGCCCGTGCGACCGCTAGACCATAGATGATACACTATTAACTAGCTACGCTAGACCAACGTGGCAGTCGGCAGTCCTTGGAAAGATGTGAACATCAAGGTGGCGTGTGGAATGTTAGAGACAACATGCAACGGAGAGCAATCACCTAGTATGTTACATAGAGTTACTGCCCATCTGACCCCCTCAATCCAGTTAGTCTACTCGTTGGTAAGACGTCAGACTATCGGGCTTCTAACTAGCAGTAGTAGTATTTGAGTATTGTGTACCCGTTGTGACTGTCAGATAAGTACAAATGACATCCGGGACCCACGGCTTAGCGTACCTCAGTGTGGAAGCTATGGGCGTTTGGAGCCATGTGGCGACTACTGGCCACCGTAGGCGTGGGCCTGCGGGCAGTGAGTAATGGGTAGCTCACCGTCCGATCAGCACCAGGCCCGTGCCGGACGGCACGTTCGCGCCTCAAAGAGATGTCAGCATATAAAGGGCTCCTTTAGGGCCAAGCCTGCCGGGTAAGCGGGATTGTCCGAAATGGTTACCGCTACCCCGGAACATAAAGGGCTAAGGAAGGAACATGGATGGTCAGATAGTCAGTAAGAGTCTGACACTCCCTTCCGCTCCACCCAGAAAGAGAGAAGTCATTGGATGATTTCCCACACTCAAAAAAAATAAAAAGTGTAGAAGCTATGTAACCTCCAGAATGTACCTACCATTGCGCTATTATTGAATCGTCAATACTTACACTTCGAAAATAGTTATTTGTTATGCAAGGCTGGAAAGTTGATTTTTGGCGCGAGTACTTCTATTGAAACCTGAGTAAGCGAAGGATTCTAGGGTTGAACCATGAGCGAAGCGAGTGGTTCAAATATAGAATCCTGAGCGTAACGAAGGTTTCAAAGGTACGAGACGCAGAAAAGCTTTGCTGCCGAGCGCAACACACAATTTTTCACCTCACTACAGCGAGGAAACTGCTAGGTGCAAGAAAACAGGTGTTGTTGAGTTTTATTTTGTTCGAGCGTCTCAGATACATTGACTCATATTGTGAAGAAAATAACAGATACTTGGCAATGTATCTTATGAGTTACATAGAATATCTCCAAAATTAAATACCCTGTATTTTGTTTCAAATTTATTTTATCACCTTCAAAGTATGCTCCTTTAGAAACGATACAGTTGCGCCAACGAATAATCCATTCATCAAAACATTTTTTAAACGCTTTTTCCGGAATTGAGTTCAGTTCTCGCCGCGAATTCTCCTTTTTCGGTTTCGGTTCAGTTGGAAGGCGCCACTCCGAAGCTTGTTGACTAGTTTGCATGTCAAACTCGTAAACCCACGTCTCGTCACCAGTAACAATGCGTTTCATGAATGTTGGGTCCGAACTGACTCGTTCTAGCATGTCCTCAGCGACTTTCATGCGATTGAGTTTTTGGAGAAAATTCAGATCTTTTGGGACTAGCCGAGCAGCAACATGTTTCATACCCAAATGATTAGTTAAAATGGTACGGATCGACTCGTGAGATACAGAAAGTTCGGCGGCTATCTCTCTCAGAGTTGAATGGGGATTTTCAGTCACTATTTTCTTCACTTTTGCGATGTTAACTTCAGTTGCAGACGTTGACGGCCTACCAGAGCGAGGCAAATCTTCCATCACATGCGATCGATCGCTTTTGGACGCTTTGAACCACTCATAAGCACGAGTTTTTGATAAAGTCGATTCACCGTAAGCCTTCTGTAACATTTTCAGTGACTCCGAACACGAAATTCCATTGGCGATGCAAAATTTAAGACAAACTCTTTGTTCGATATTTTTGTCCATTATGAAATTCGCAATACACACTATACATATATGATATTACTAAAACCAGCACTGTATTTAATATAAATAACAGATGCAACTCAAACTCCGCGCCAAAATGGAAAACAGTTGTGCCAATCTAACAACTACAAAAAAAACAAAAATTTGAATTTGGAACCATAAACAAATCATCCATTCCCGATACTTTTTTGACTGAATGTACATAGAGGTATTTACTATACTTGCTAACCGATCAAGTTCTACCCAAAATAAATTAAGATCCAAATATGCTAATATTTAAAAAATTGTTTTAGATGAATACCGATGAGAAAAAAAAGCGAAAGAAATGGGATTCTGATAAGATGCTGAAGACGTACAATGCAGTAAAAAATAAAGAAATGGACTACATAAAGGCCTCTCAATTTTTTAACGTCCCAAGTCAACTTTGGAGCGTTATTGTAAAAGTGTCAATCCTATAACAGAGCTAACCTCTCTGAAAATGGACCGAAAGCCAACTTTTTCAGAGGAAATGGAACGTGAGCCTAATTACAACCCACAAAAATTGATAAATAGATAGACAATTTACTATCTAAACTATAATAATAAAAAATAAAATCCCAATATGGGATATCCCATTATAGGTGCCATACGCTAGGTATTTCCTAATATGGGATATCCCATTTTGGGAGTATATGGTATCCCATAATTAGGAAACAGTTTATTATTTGTCAATATACTTATATGATTTTTTAATTTTTTGTTTATAGTTTCAAATGTATGAAACTTAGAAGAATACAATTGCATGGCAATGTAAAACATTAAATTAAATATCTTGTTTTGAGCAAAACTACATTACAAGTTTTTTTTTTATTAATGTTCAAAAAAAACTATCCCATAATGGGGCCCGCTCCCCTACAGAAATTAAATATTATGCGAAGATGTGATTGTAAAATTGCATTCAATGCTAATAAGTATTCCATTTGATTCTAAAAATCTATGACGTCACATTGTTGTATTTCATACAAATCACGTAGGTACCTACTTGAAATTGACAATTCATTAAAAAGTAACGTTATTGGATACCCTTTCAAATACCCAATACTTAATGAACTACTAATCTACTACCTAAGTACATAGTAGGATTTAGCTGTTATTTATTTATTTAACTTTAATTACAACGGTAAACCAATTACAATAATTAAAGGTACTACAAAAAAAAAGAAAACATAAAAATTCAATAAAACACAAAAATAAAATAAAATTTGCAATGCTTTCATGAATCCCTCTCACAGAACTTCTGACATGCCAGTAAAATCTTCATCCATTCATCCGCAAACAGATCAATTGTTGGATTAGAATCTAAGAGATATCATTAAGTGCGGTCAGAGTGCGTGGTACCTACTGGAGACTTAGCTCGCGCAACAGTACGACATGGGGGTACAGCAAACAACCTGTGCTTCCTGCCGCGGCAGTAACTGTCTGGGACAAAGAAGCGAGCCAGCACAGCATGAAGATCAGGGGCGTCAATAGAGCCACGGAGCGTTATAACTAGTCATACAAATAAAAAGTCTGAATCCACCGCAGCGCAGGGGCCGGTCACGCGGAATCGGCAGACAGACAGACAGAGGGCTAGGGACGCTTCCGTTGAAACGCTTTGGGAACGAAGCGCTAAAACCAAAAAAAACAACAGAAAAATACCTACTTTTTGGAAAGTACCTCTTGAAAAGTTTTTAATAGGTACTTATGGATGACGCATCCAATTATATATTTAAAATAACAAAACACTTCTAACTTACTGCGTAGATATCTACTATTAATATGTAAGGATAAGAGGATAAGTTTTAATTCGATGCATATATGCTCAGCGATTACTTTATTACTGATATTCAGCTGCATCCGGTTAGACTGGAAGCCGAACCCAATAGGTATAGTTGGGAAAAGGCTACGCAGATGATGATGCTCTTGCTCAGCGATTACTTTTTGGGAAAGAACACTAAAAGAGATTTTGTTCCACATTAAGTCTTTCGAAATTAGTAGACCCTAAACATTACAAGGGATTGTGGTTAACAGTAGTTTTTAAAATCAACAACCATGAACTACATGTGAGGCTTCAAAAAATCATTTTTTATGAAACTAAATCTTTATAGTGATAAAAATCGGTGAAGGCAAACATTGTGAGGAAACCAGCATGTCTGAGAGACATTTACTTACTTACTTGATTATGATTTAATTTTGATTTGACTTTAATTTGATCTGATTTGTTTTTAATTTTAAAATTATTCTGATCTAATTTTAATTTTACTCTGTTTTGATTTTAATTTTATTCTAATTTATTTTAATTTTTATTCTGATTTGGTCTTGGTTGATTAATCTTGGATCTAGTCAATCGATTCAAGTTTATCAACTTTTATTATATATTATTGTATATGGGAATCTTTTACCTGAAATAAAACACAATTATTATTATTATTATTTCTCAACGTCATGTGAAGCTAAGTCAGAGGCCCATGGGCAGCATAAAAACTCTGACACCCGGTTAGTCACTAACCATACGAAAATAAGAAGATATGAAAGCGAACAACGCTCACTCTAACCGCATGTCCACAGCTTAGCTCAGAGACTCTAGTACTTACCAGAAAGTAACGTCGTGTATACGCAAAGTGGGGACGCCTTTCTTTTTTCTTGACTAAAAAAAAAAAAAAATGAAAAAGCGTTTATTCGTGATAACAAACCTACGAATTACATAAATCTTACTTCTGCCAAACTGTAAAGCAGTTTGTTGGCAGATGTAGCTCCCATATAAAAACCTATATTATAATCTTACTCGTAGGACTTATCCATCAATAACAATTACTTACGACTAAACAAATATTCAACTATGCAACTACCTAAACAAATATTCAACTATGCATCCCCATTTATGAGGCTTCGACAAAAGGTGTTAAAAAGAAACTTCCCCATTTTATTTTTAAAAGACATTTTTGTAGTACTTACAGCTACTTTCTAAATCAGATGGTATGTCATTAAAATTTGTAGGTACTAAGCATTTTCTACATCTTAGATACCACACGGTATGAGGTGTCGTCAGATGTCTCAATAATAATTCAGATTTGTGAAAACTAATTCTGCATTCAAATAACGAAGTTATTTTTGAGTTGTAGGTACTCCAGTAGTAGCCAACAAAGTGAAACGAAGTTGTTCTAGTACCTCGCTTCTTGATAGTTAATGTTTTAGACCCGTATTTCAGAACCTCACCCAAGTAGGTATACTTAAAACTAGTTTTAACCAATCAAATGGCTGTAATCGAGACAATACGGTACCCCTTGGTAAGACAGGCTGTCACATTTTTGGGCTTCTGATGACCCGTAACGACTGTCAAAGATGCACAAATGACAGCCGGGACCAACGGCTTCACGTGCTTTCCGAGGCACGGAGAAGTCTCGGTAACTAAAGATGGTCACCCATCCACGGCCAACCCCGGCAAGCGTAGCTTAACCTGATGAATCGACCTGTGCGGCTGTTGGTACTTAGCCACGAGCTCCTCGAAATGTGAAAACGTATGTGTGTTAAATTAATGTCACCATTGTATTTAGCGCCACGTTGTATATAACAGTTCTGCCTACCCCTGTGTGCTGTCTAGAGAGAGTGCGACTTAGCAAAACATGTAAAGTCCCTAAATTCTGTGAACAACAAACTTCTAAGAAACTGCTCTTAACTCGAGTGGTAATTAGAATAATATTGTAATTATCTGGAGTAGATAGGTAAGTACCTACCTACAAGTACTTACGTACTTAATTCAAGTACCGCTGCTATGAGGAACTGGCAGTGACACAGAGCGTTTGTTTTACAAGGACTATAGATCCCGGCCCTGTGGACGGTGAGTAATGGGAAAAGGCTAGGCAGATGATGAGGTCGGGGACTTAGTTCTTCTGTAGTTCAAGGCAACCAATCCACTACAGCCAAGCCAGCCATACCCATAGCCCAATCCAATATGTTTTGTTTCCATGTTCTGCAATAGTCCTGCACCAACCGAGTGCTGTTCTTGGGTACACTTGAAGGTGCAAACAGGGACGACGGTCGCTGGGGCCTCATTCCATTTACAATTAATGGGTGTGCAGGTTCTTACACAATCACCTCGTCAAGATAAAAAAAATAGTTACTTACAACAAAATAAAAAACATGCTTTTTATAGAAAACCGAACTACAAAATAGAAAATAAATTTTGTAAATAAGAAATAAAAAAATTATTTCTAGCGTATGCGATTTTTAAAATAATATTCACTACCGCAATTTAAAGTAGGAAAAATCGCACCCACAGGAGTCTGTTACAAACGTACAGGTGAAGCTAATATTTAAAGCGTGCAATGACAGGCTCCAGCCCTACTGTTACATGGAGTGCTCCTAGCGCCATCCACAGCCAGGGTTCGCGATACATATTACACACGTCTAGATCCTATGTTAATCTTGCTCCGACGGAAGTAAAGTAAACGACATATCGACAACTTTACAGCAGAGCATTTTTAAGTAGGTATTTATTTTTGGAAAAAATCGTAAAAAATCACATATTTGTCATAACTACTTAATTCCAAATTCTAATGCTGTTTAAAGGCTTAATAAACTGGCATTTAAAGATTATGAGCGTTCTCAATACGTTATGAAACAGTGTCGTCTTAATATCGCCCAAAATGTCGCTTTGTAATTTTTGAGTTTCAAGCGTCGATATGTTATTAGACCCATCAGCAGGGATTGTGGAAAAATCGTATCAAACACACAGGACGAGAAACACCACATAATATTATATCGAATACATCATCTGCCAAGCCCCATGCAAAGAGTCTAATAAGTATTAATGGCCCCATCCCGCGGCTAAGTCGGACTGTCACTTGTACAAAAAACTATCAACTATAAATAATTTAAAGGTTCGAATGCCGTCAGATTATTACCAGCCATGTTAAACATAAGGTTTCACTCAGGCTCTACAGTACCTACGCTCCTGCGACCCTCGGCATACGTGTGAGAGGGAACACTGGGGTAGTTTTTATTCAGCAAGAGTCTGACAAGAGACACCACCCGCCTCAGGGTGATGGTGGACATGTCAATAAGGATATTTCACGCCAGATCGAAAAAAAAAGTTTAGTTGTTATTTATATTATCTATGGTTGGAGTGCCTGTGTTACCATGTGCTTGTTCTGTGAGTACTGCAGATAATTGTAATATTATACTGAATAACACTCAATATGTTAAATAGTTTCACATGTTCATAAACGCAAGCAAAATCAGTACCTAATGTTTTTGTACCTAACAATTTCATTTGAATCGCTTCAGAAACCATGACGCAGACATAGTGGTACCGGGCCTGCGGGCAGTGAGTAATGGGTGACTCACCGTCCGATCAGCACCAGGCCAGTGCCGAACGGCGTGTACATGTCCACGCGCGCCTCAAAGATATGTCGGCATTTGAAGCGGGATTGTCCGAAAGGGTTACCGCTACCCTGGAACATAAAGGGCTAAGGAAGGAACATAGATGGGTTTTAGCCAGTAAAAGTCTGACACTCCCTTCCGCTCCACCCAGAGCGGGAGGAGTCATTTGATGATTTTCCAGACTCAAAAAAAAAAGACAGAGTTGTACCCTTACACGGATGGACGGGGCGTCAGGACGGGCCTCGGCGGCGAGGACGGAATGACTCTTCTGTCTGTAAGTCATAGTAGTCGGTCTACTCTCTTGGAGGCGGGTTGTGCCATCGTCTAGAATGGTAAGAGTATGCCTTGGACGGCGAATCCTACTGATGCAGGAAGCGGAGTACCAGGAGGCATAAAGTACCGCAATAAGGGGATTGCGGTACTTTATATCGGTATGGAAGAAACGCTTCGCGAGGCGTTTCATGAACTCCTGAATCCTGAACCCTGGGGGCACCCCAGACCTTTCTAAGGAAACGGTTTTAGAAATAAATTCTCGAGTTTGGGTTTATATAACTACCATTAATCGGTCACAAATCCATACCATGGGGTTTTTTTTTTGTTCAGGCTGAGAAATCATCCAATGACTTCTCCCGCTCTGGGTGGAGCGGAAGGAAGTGTCAGACTCTTACTGACTAAAACCCATCCATGTTCTTTCCGTAGCCCTTTATATTCCGGGGTAGCGGTAACCCTTTCGGACAATCCCGCTTACCTGGGAGGCTTGGCCCTAAGGGGCCTCTTCATATACCACGGGGTGCTACTGAGTATTGGAAAGAACCGATCTCGAAAAAGGACAAAGAGGAGAAGTATACGTTATAAACCTCATTTTTTAATTAAAAGGGAATACTTTCAAGGCCATTCCACTATCACCAAGTAAAAACCTGATGACGGGTTCCATGAAAATCAAAGGTAATCTTATGGGATGACGCCGAGAATTCCGATCAGATTTGTAATTCTTTTTTGTTCGATGCGGTATACTTGCTGTTTGGTATCGTATAAATTTAATTCAGTTTAGCTCAGGAGCTTTTATAAAAATTATATTTAAAAACAGTCCGTCTGTTCGTTTAATATTAAGATGCGTTCTTCTGAATTAAGAAGAAGGCTAACTTAGATGATGCTTGTAGTTTTGAAGTTAACCTTTTGAACGCCTTTGTCACATAGACGTGACAAGCAAGCGCATGTCTTGTACGCAAACGCCACAAAAATGTGGCAATAGCAATTATACTATAACACGAATTAAACAATTAATTCATTACTTTTGTGAGCTAAAAGACCAAACTAAAAGACACCATGGATATTGGGAAATTCATAACAAGAAATAAATTTGTAGCTTGGCGTGGAGGGCACGCGCGTCGTTTATGCTCTGGCGTTCAAAAGGAGAAGGCTAAGCTACATGACGCTAGTAGTTTTGAGGTTAATATAAAGGGCGTAAGGGAAATCGACGCGAATTCAGCACATTCGTAAACGTTTCTCGTCAGTAATGTTCACAATGTACGGTTATGCCTCGTATCCACTAGGGAACATTTGACGCGCAACATGTTCGGCAACGTTGCAATATAACGCGGTGTTACAAGCTGGCATGACGCGCGACTTCACAAGCTGGCATGACGCGTGACGTCACAAGCTGATTATTGATATTATGATAGCAACCATAATAAAAAGAACAGAGGTTATAATAAAACACATATTATAAATACGAAGAAATACTTTAATCTTCCTCCTTACTAACTAACTCCTCAGTACTATTTAATTCATTTTCTTTCTTTCCTAATTCTTCTACAATTTCTATGCTTACTTCTTTATTCTCCGTACTAACATTGTCAACAGCTACTTCTATAACTCTCCTCTCTTCTGTGTTCGTCGCATCTTTCTTAACCTTCTTCTTCTTTTTCTTTTTTCTCTTATTAGGATCTTGTGGTTTGTTCATATCATTATATTTCAGCAGCTTTTTATACATTTTCAAAAGTAGTTTAGCATCTTTTTTCAAATCTTTCGGTACTTCTTTTACGGGGTCAACGTATGTAGTTAATGCTTCTAGAGTATTGTAATGGTCTATTGAGCCTTCTTCTAGCACACTCTCTTCTTGTACTTCTTTCTCTTCTGGGACAGCTTCTTGTGTATCCATTTTTGATTCTGCTAATTTCTTTTTTAGTTCTACATTCTTTTTCCTCAAAGCGTTCAGTATATTCGCTGTGTTTAAAACTTTTTTTACCTTCGTACTGTCCAAATATCGATCTTTCCAAGACATATGTTCTATATTGTCTATGTCCGATTTCTCTTGTCCTCTCTCATAGTCTCTTATTTCCTTATCAGTGATGATTTCTACTCTCTCTATTTCATCTATCTTCGCTGATAACGCCTCAATTTCTGAGGCAGTCGGTTCTTTAGATAGTGTTGTAGTACATTCTACTTCGCAACATGAAGAATCGTCAGAGAGCTCCATTATTTCGAAAACTGCTTTTACGTCACTGTTTGAAAGGGCAGCAGGACTTCCTTCGTGAGTTTTGACATCTTTGTGTATGGGCAGTTCTTCTTTTATAGGTTTTATGTCGTTGCCTGTGGTTTTTGCTGCGGTTAATTCTATTTTGTCTATTATTTCAGTTGAGACATCGTCTATGACTCCTATAGAAACTTGTGTTTCAATTTCGCCTTGAGAAGAATTTTGGATGTCTAAATTTTCTTTATAAAAGTTTTGATCGGCGCTCTCACGAAAATCCGAATTCTTTTTAGTTTTTTTTTCTTTTTTAGATTTCTTTTCCTTTTTCTTCTTCTTTTTCTTCGCTTTCTTGCCTCCTTCTTCATCTGAAATGCAGACCACTTCCGGTTTCAAGTCTACTGCTTCTACTTCTGAACTCTCTCTATCTGATAGTTCTCCTTCTGACAAATTCTTGTCAGAATGTTTTACTTGTTCATTATCTACGTCTTGTTTAGCTTCAGCAGGAGTATCTTTTATTGTAGCATCAGAATTTTCTGCGACATTATCTTTTAAAGTAGTATTAGAATCTATTTTTTCAACAATTTCAGATTGAGTTTCGGAATTTATTTCAGTATTTGTATTGTTTTGAACTGTCTTGTCAGACTCCCTTCTTACGTCTTTACATTCTTCTGTTAGGACGATATCAGAAGTCTTTTCAGTGTTTTCTTCTATGACTAGTTCAGAAGAAGCTTTAAAATCGTCTTCTTTCTGTTTGTTACTGATTCCAGGCCCTTTTTCTTCCTCTCTAGCCACTTTTTCACCTTCTAAAGCCACTTTTTCAGCTTCTAAAGGCATTTTAACAGCATTACCTACACAATCTATATCTTTGCCAGTCATAGCATTATCGACTTCTTTTAGACGACTATCTTTTTTACTTTTTTCTTCTCCAGACACATCTGAATCGTTGCTCGATTCGGAGCTGGACTCTGAGCTAACACTATCATAATGTTTCCTATCCAAATCTTCCAAAAGATCCATTTTCTCAGTATCTGACAGCTGTAGAGTAATCTCATCATTGTCTATGTCGTCTTTACTGACATTCTTCTTACCTTTTTTCTTTTTTTTAGACTTATCTTTTTTCGTATTTGTGTTATCGACAATTTTTTTTTCAGTAGGGTTTACATTGCTGGCTGTGGCAACATTGGGTGTGTCTGCTGTTTGCATAGTGGCAATAATGGTGGGTTTATCTGTGATAGCGGGTATGGATTTATTTCGCTTAAGTTTTATTTTCTGTTTAGTCTTTTGTGGGACTGTTATAACCAAGTCGTTAACTCGTTTAGTAACTGTGGGCGGCGGTGAGGTCTGTTGAGGTGCGGCGGCCTCTTTCTCTTCCATGATTTCTGAAAAAATTAATAATCTCTTTTGAATGCAATTATAATCTTCGTGTATTTTCTTTTAAACTATTTCATGGCTGTTCTGAAGAACAAGCACATTCTGAAAGAGTATATTTAATAAAAAATATTTTCTTATTACAATACTTTATTCGAATTATATTCGACTGCAAAGTGAAATGTTATAGAATAAATTAAATTAAATTTTGAGAATACATCGAGAACGGGTTCCGTGTGCAGTAGACATTACGTACACAGTTGTTTCGTATTTGCGCGTGACGTCACGAGGACCAGTTATCTAACGGCCTGGTGCTACTCACTTTTCTGCAACTCCTCAACTTTAGGCTTCTCCTCATCGCTGCTGATCTCCACCACCTCGGGCGGCTCCTCCTTGATCTCCACCTCGTTGTCTGACGAGTGTGGCGGCTCCTTCGATGCACTTTCCGATACGGGCTCTGCTGACAAACAAACTACAATTTTAAATTACTAAGCTTGCGCGCGGCTTCACCCTTGTGGAATTCTAATCATTTATCTTAAATACATAAAAGGCACTTCTTAGCGTCTAAACTATAGCAGTGATATATAGCAGTGATAGCCTAGTAGTGTGACCGTCGGACTGCCGAGTCATAGGTTTCGAGTTCAAACCCACGACACGCACCTCTGATTTTACGGATTCATGTGCGTATTGTATAATTATCACTTGCTTAAAAATCGGCGAAGGAAATCATCGTGAGGAAACCGGCATGTCTGAGAGATATTTCTCAACAGCATGTGATGCTAAGTCAGAGGCCCATGGGCAGCATAAAACCTCTGACACCAGGTTAGTCACTAACCACACGAAAAGAAGATTCTAGTCGCCCCTTCCAAAAGGTAGTTTCGTGAGGACAAAAATGGGCAAGAAACTCCACCGTTAGTCTATAAAAATGTTTTACAATATTTTAATTATTTCATTTTAAGTGAAGACTAAGCACTTAGAATTAAATTACTTAACCACAATAGGAACAAAGAATGAGAAACGAATCAATTAAAAATACAAACTACTCTTCAGCTGTTCTTGTTATAACTGCGCCCTGATAGCTCAAACTCAAACTCAAAGCAAACTCAAAACAAAACCAATTTCAGGCACTTTTGAACAGGGTTGTTACGGATGCAAAAATTTAGACATCCGCGGATGCAGATGCGGATGCGGATTATTAGAAGATCACATCCGCGGATGCGCAGATGCGGATGCGATGCGGATACGGATACGGATTTTATGATTTTAAAAGGATAATTATTTAAAAAAAATCCTTTTAAAATGCCAAAATCCGCATACATAAATAACTGAAAAGCAATTTAATTTTAACGTTATTTATTTAATCATATTTTTAGAACAAAATTACTCAAAATTTAAGTTTTACTTATTATGACACAACAGAATTTTAAGCTTAGAGTTTCATTATCATCGGTTAAAACTCCGCATTGATTGATGCGGATGTAAATGCGAATGCAGATGTCTGAGTTAATGCGAATATTCCGCATTTACGGATGCGGATGCGAATATTCGTAACATCCCTGCTTTTTAATTATCAAGGGGTCGGTCAGTCAAAAAGATGAAGCTAGTTGCCCATTCCAAAGCAGTAGGTACCTATGGAGAAGAACGGGCAAGAAACTCCATGGACACTATTTTTAACAAAATATGATTACGAAAACTCGGGTTACATCATTTATGTTGAAATATACATGTGAGAACGATGCAGAACGTTAAAAGCATCCGATATAAAATATGTAAAACCAGTTCAAAAATTAAATTAAAACAAGCCATAGCCGCTAAAAGATGACCAGTCTCTACTGACAGCGCCCGTTCACGAACATGACGCATGGATTAGCACCATTCAGCTCAACCATTTTGATGGGAGCTAAATGATCCAACACAGCAGTTCTTACAACTCCAGCACTGTTATTCCCGCTCAAGCCGACGTGGTTCTATCCCTGATAGATCATGTTAATGGCTACTTACTCTTCTGCTGTTCTTGCTGCAACTGCGCCCTGATAGCTCGAGCTCGAGCCTGCAGCTCCAACAACTCGAGCACGGTCAGGCCGGCTCGAGACGCCTTGTTTTTGTCCGCTTCGCCTTCGCCTTCGTCTTTGGACCTCTTGCGTTTGGCTTTAGATCTGGAGTGGCGGCGGTGTTTGTGCTGAAAAGAGTTAAAAAAAACTTATTTTTAAATTTCTTCTTTTCCAGTAAATTGCCAATAAATAAACATTTTAGATATTACTAGATGATTTGTTAGATTTATTTTTCCTCCACAAGCTTTCGCCCGCGTGCATGTACGAAATTATCCCACGGGAACCGAACATTTTTCCGGGATAAAAAGCTTATATACTATTCCAGACTGTAATCTATGTTTGTGCCAAGTTTCATCCAGATCTGTTTAGTCGAGTAAGTCGTTTTTGAGTTAATTCGTTTAAAAGAGTGTCCATGGAGTTTCTTACCCGTTCTTCTCCATAGGTACCTACTGCTTTGGAATGGGCAACTAGCTTCATCTCTCTGACTGACCGACACCTTGACAATTCAAAAGTGCCTGTAATTGGTTTATTTGAAATAAATACTTTGAGTTTGAGTTCAATCATACATGTACAAAACTTTCCTCTTTATAATATTAGTATAGATTGAAACGCCATTAAAGCAATTACACCATGGAGCAAAAAATTACTTTATGTGTGTTCTAGCATCCATCCTGCATCAACATTGATCAAGGCAACGCATAACAATGGTTTGAGTCGGTCGCAAACTCCATAGATAAGTTTGCCGCAATGGGGCTGGTGTCGTATTCTATGTACCAGGGACCAGTACATAAAAACTGGTCCAATATTTGAACAATAAACTTAATTTTTAATATTTATTAAATTTTTTCTCACAAAGCTGTGAACATACCTTTTTCTTCTTATTACTGGTCTGGCTCAAGATTTCGTCATCTGAAGATATGCTGTCCAAGGATATTGTTTCCATTTGCTCTGGTGGTGGAGAGGGACTGGACGACTCTGTGTCAGATGGAGGATCAGCACCGTCCAGGATGGCACAGAGGCGCTTTGAACTGATGCCGAGAAGCTGGAAATACAAGACAAGTGTTTTGGCATATGGTTGTAGAGCTGGGCCATTTTGCTCCTTAGCTGAAACACTTGGAAATTGCAATTGGTTTTGAAGGTTTTTTTTTCTAAACCTTGACATTCAACAAGTGCTGAAAAGCGTAATTTGTGGACAAAATCAAAAGTTATTTATTTAAATTACATTTTGAACCTCAAAATTATAGTCCTCCAATACACCTGCCTTTACTATTGCTTTAGCTGGGAAGAAGAAGTGACACTACAAACTCCCCAGCAAACCAAATCTTATTTATATCAAAGGAATGTCCTCCTATATGCTTTCCTCATCTTTAAAGTGTCTCTTTGCCAGACTCCCTTGATTGTAAGTCTTAATAAATAGACTAGAATAAATCAGTACCATCAAACGGGGTAAATACGGATGCAGGGGTGAATCAGGATGAAACTTTAAAAGGGAATTTAACATTCAAATAATATAGTTTGTGGCCAACAAGGACCCTTAATTGTCATTATGATATCACTACATAGTAAAAAACAAAGTCGCTTTCTCTGTCCCTATATCCCTATGTATGCTTAAATCTTTAAAACTACGCAACAGATTTTGATGCGGTTTTTTTTAATAGATAGAGTGAATCAAGAGGAAGGTTTATGTGTATAATTTGTCGACATATTTTGTGGGCGAAGCCGCGGGCGGAAGCTAGTAGTAAATAGCAAAGTATTTTTTGGCCACAAACTATAGTATTTAAATGTTAAAATCAATTCTTCTCTTCTTCTTCTTTTCATGTGGTGAGTGACTAACCTGGTGTCAGAGTGTTTATGCTGCCCATGGGCCTCTGACTTAGCTTCACATGCTGTTGAGAAATATCTCTCAGACATGCTGGTTTCCTCACAATGTTTTCCTTCACTGATTTTTAAAGCAAGTGTTAATTTATACAATACGCACATGAATCCGTTAATTCAGAGGTGCATGCCTTGGGTTCGAACTCGAGACCTATGACTTGGCAGTCCGACAGCCACACCACTAGGCTATCACTGCTACAGCTGCTACTGCTAATATCAATGATAAAATTTCATTCCTAATTCACCCCTGCATCCCTATTCCACCCGTTTGACTGTAGTCAACAGGTATGGTCTTAAACAGACTATCTTATCTTAACATACTCGAATCATCAAGATATACATTATAGCCAAATTCTGGACCAACTCAACTTAGCTGGCCATTCACACTAAGAAACAGAACATAATTATCTATTATCTGTGGTGATAAAGGCAGAGTTTCAGACCCACGATGAACGAAACCCCTTCATAAATCGCGGGTTAACATTTAAATAGCGGTCAAAGTAAGCTAAAGACGACAAAGAATACGAAAATTTTGTAAAATAGATACAAGAGAAATATCAAACCTCTTCAGTGCATAGTTCCTGCAGATCATCCAAAGATATATTTCTGATGCTTGCGGGTACCATAGCCTTCAATTCCTTGTATTTAATTACAGAAAATACTTGATGCATGAGTTCCACCCTATCGTGGATATAATAAGCTAGATCGTGGATTTCTTGATCTCGATTGTGAGATGTAGAAGTTTCCGGCGCCTCAGTCTTCACTTTATGCTTTTTGATTCGCTTCATTTTTCTTATTTATTTCTCTTTAGAAACTGCTTTGAAATTTTACAATCTACAATTCATAATACACTGTCCCTATACATATTGTAGTCTTTGAATACACCCAAACAAGAAACAAGATTTATTGAAATTGCTGTACTTGATGTTATCTAAACTATTTGGAGAGTATGGAGAGGTTACAAAAATTACGGTTTTTTAAACGAAACTTCTGTATTCCGTCTTACTCCCTAATTTCGCCGCATTTTCTTCATGTCAATATTGTCATGTTATGTCCATTTTGACACTAATTGGATGCGTTCAAAAAATTATCTAGCTTTGCACTTCGCCGAAAAAAATTGCGTTGCTATTCAATGTGGCAATGTTGCTAGTTTTCAAGGCAAGTTACCGTATGACAGTATTGTGGAGGAGTAAGTACGACGGCGACGCCCAAGTGTCCTTTTGTTTTAGTATACCTATATTTCTAGTTGAGTAGTCCACTTGCAAACTCCGCTAAGTTAAAAAAAAAAAGAAAATCAGATAGTGCGGCCATTTTATTTGTTGTTTAAAATGCTTTCATAAGCAACTATCGATCTCGATCAAAACTCCGTATGTTACGCATAAATTTAGGTTAAATATTCAGTACTCCTGCAAAACTTGCTATATTGATTAATAGTTAACTTTCAAACAACTCTAAGTTACAGTTCACTTTCAAAACTCGCCATATTACGCAGTGACTCGTGCAATCGCCGCCATCTTTTAAAGACAATGTTAATCATGTCAAATTGTTTTGTGATGGTTGTGTGTGGGGGACAGAACAAAAATACTATTGTATTGGGAATGCTCGCTTATTGGTTAAAAACCAAGAGGCTACCCACTGACCAAGGCTCCAAGTAATATAAAAAGAATTACAATAATATTTCCAGTTGTAGGGCATTCATTTTTGCCTCCTGACCGTATTTTTGGAAATATTGAAAGGGCTACACGGCCTATAGAAGTCATTGCAGAACCACAGACCTATTTTGATATTTTTCAAAAATACGGTACGGTGCTGAGACTTGGCAAAGATTTCAATTTTTATGATTGGAAATCAAACACCAAAGACGTACTGAAATTGCCTGGATCTTGGCATTTCCAATTTAATGCTTCCAAGAGGTTTTTTTTGAGAAAAGACAGGAATGGCAAAATCGCCGTTAAAGGGGAACCGCATTATGTATCGGAGGTGGTGAATTACGGCAATGTTTGTAAAAGAGTTATCCAATATAGTAATAGTTCTATATTATCATTAACATTTATATATTATAAACGGCATGTGAAGCTAAATCAGAGGCTCATGGGCAGTGACACCAGGTTAGTCACTAACCATACGAGCAAGAAGAAGAAGCATTAACCTGATAACAGTCCAAAAAACTCTAAAACACTGAATACAAAAAAAAACTTGTAAAACTGAATTGTGGTATTTCTGTAGTCTATTCTAAATCTCCAGCTTTTGTTTTGCTGTCAAACAAACTTCAACAGAACTTCTGCTGCTGCCAACAAAATTGTGCGTAAAGACACAGCTATGAAATAAAATAAAATTATATTTGATACCTTGTGGGTAAAATGGCATTAGGAGATCTATTTGATACTTACATCGATAGAGCTATACGAACTGTAATCATATCCCTCTTGGTGTCATTTGGCCCCAAGATATCGAAATATATACCTATTAAAATTTTAAACGATCAATCTTCAGATATAAAATGCCTCTGGGTAATGAATCATAATATTTTATTGGACCAGTTTTGTATTTGAGTGAACGCATTTTATTTGAAAAATTGCGGCTTTCTTTGTCAACAAAGATGGCGGTTGATAGGCTTTACGAAAGCGAAAATTTTTTGGTCGTAAACAAGCCTTTCGATATGTATATTAATTCGGAGGACATAAATGAAAAGGTAAGCCTTTTAAATCGAATTTCATAATTTATAGGGTTTAAGGTTATATTTACATATTGGAACAGACTACTGAAGAGCGGGACAGGGTGCGAGTGCCGGGGGTCAGCTAGGTAGGGTGGGGTGGAGCTAGCGATAACGTTGTAGTAGTACTAGTAGTTCAGAGTCGATAAATAACAAAATATCGATAGAATAACAGTGCGTCAACAATACAGTGATAAATAACAAAATATCGATTAGAGAACTGTTCCATTATTGGGTATGATATTATTCTTGGGGAAATTTTGGAAATCACTAGAATACTAATAATATAATAGTACAAAAATAATATATTCGTGCAATCTTTAATAGAGACTGATCGGAACCATGTAGACCATTTTTTTTTTAATCAAACAAGCTTCGTACCGTTCCTTGTATTTACATTTAAAAAATCGCAACATTTGTTAAACTTAGGTATACATAACCTAACTCTTTGAACCTAAAAACAATTTTAAGTATCGAAAAATTACTCTGTATTTAGAGCTCATTACCAAACTGGATTACAGAACTATTTACGTGCTTTTGAAAAAGTCGTTTATACCGCATAGTTTTTAAACGGTGAATTTCTCAAAATAATATCTTTTGTACCCAGTTACCCACAACCAACCAACTGTGTTTTTTTCACCAACATGATCATTTTTTTCAGCGCTGGATTTAAAGTAATGATTCAATGCGCTTTCAAATATAACTGGCGAAATGTGTGTGTACGGTCAACCGCACATCGGTGGTAACAATATGACATTGATATCGCCTTTATTCAGAGTTAAAATGGTAGAGGGGCTTTCCTTTAAACTGCCTATACTAGGTACCATTTTCAAGCTCTGTATCAAAAATCAATTAAATAGGGGCAGCAGTTTAGTCGCAAACGATTTTTAAGTATTTGCCCCGTTGTAACATGATGTATCTTTCCTGCGCTTCGGCGCGCGCACGTCGTTGCCGCTTTGTTACAAGGTTAGGTTTTATTTACAGAGGGTGGTTGCGTTTTACTCTGATTCGTAAGCTATTTAGTTTGTTCGAATTCGTAGAATTGATTTAATACTAAACATATATAGTATACTAGCCTCCGCCCGCGGCTTCGCCCGCAAAATATGTCGACAAATTATACATATAAACCTTCCTCTTGAATCACTCTATCTATTAAAAGAAACCGCATCAAAATCCGTTGCGTAGTTTTAAAGATTTAAGCATACAGACAAACAAACAGACAAAAATAGCGACTTTGTTTTGTACTATGTAGTGACGTAGTGTAATTTAACGCCCTTCTGTCATATCAACTCTGTATTGTTGTTTGTGACACTTACCCAAAAATATAGGTGTTGTGTCACGTTTGTAAACTTCAAGGTTCTTTTCCAGAACACAGTGACCTACCACGTAGCGTCGCGCGATTCGCATTTATCTTCATCGCTGTATACTCTTCACTTCGTGCATCGACTTGACTACGCGACGAGTGGCGTGCTGTGCATCGCCAAAAATAAATTGTTCGCTGCGCGCGCAGGGAAACTGTTCGAGCAGCGTTCGACTACGAAGTTCTATTTGGCTGTTGTTAGAGGACATGTCACGTTTGAAGTCGCTGATATTGAATTTGATGTTGGTAAGTGGTTTATCATAGCCAGCCTAAAAAGTCCTCACGGTTCAGGCCCCCTCTGTATGCGAGGGACAGAGAAGGCTAGGGCTTGTTACTTGATTTTTGTGAATCATTTTTGAATGAAGAATTTATATAACTTGCCGGCTGGTTGTATAACACTAGCCCTCAGGGGTCGTCAGATAAGAAATATGGACTGCATTTAGCTTCTTCAGAACATAACCTGTAAAATCGATTTCGATAGCTTATACACGGTGATTTTTAATTAACTATTAACCTTTCAGGGTGGGACAGTACCCATGATTATGAGCAACTTTCACTATGAGACCAACTCTGAATATCGGAAAAAAACGGTTTTTTCATACAAAAGTGCAATATTTAATTGATGAAAATGTATGAAACAGATGTATTTTTTTTTGTTATTTCGTAGTTGGTCTCATAGTGAAAGTTGTTCATAATCATCGGTACCTACTGTCCCGTCCTGAGATAGGTTAAAAGTGTATTAAAAATCACCGTGTAAATAAATGACTTGAAGCCTGAAATGTGTGAAATGAAACGATCATTTCACCCATTTCAGGCTTCAAGCAATTTCATCTCGCGGTGCGGGTCTGGGTTTCGCTATCTATGAGTCTTGAATTATCGAAGTCTCGGTGTTCTGTACATGCCTGCTAGAGGGAATAGCGTAAATTACGTTCACATGTGTTTCTTAGAAAGTTATTAAAGCACTCGTTTTTCATTTAAAGGCGTAGATCCAACTACAGCGGACTCGAGCCATCAAATGTTAGCGCTGACCTCAAGTGAAGCGTCGTTGAGATGCGTTCAGTCGCGGAAAGCACACACGCGCGCGCTGCGACTGGAGACAGGCTATTATGAGAACAGCCCTGTCACTGTTTTGCTGTTAAAGCCTATTACAGGTAGTTTATTATGGTATATTGTCTGTTGTTACTTCTAAAATACTTGCTATAGTTTGGCAACTTTTTGATATCGCGTATCACCCTGACAAAAACAACGATCTATGGTACTTTAATTTCCTACTCGCTGAAAACATAAATTGTTGACGAACACAGGACAGTTTGAAACTCAAAATACGTAGTGCGTCTTGGAGATCTAAAATTAAACTTTGTGACTTTGATTGAATTTGGACATCTCTTTACAAGCAGTGGCACCATTATTGATCACAAAGATGTTTTATGGATAATGTTAATGTTTCCGTGTTCACGAACAGGTCGACGCCACCAGCTGCGCGTACATTGCAGTGCCGTTGGTCACACGATCCTGGGCGACTACACGTATAGCGGCACAAGAGACAGTACGCCTCACAGAATGTTTTTACATGCCACCAGGTATTTACCGCCTCTGCTACAAGATTAAATAAAATTAGCTAGCAAAACTCAGCATACCTGATGGGTATCAATATCTAAGTAGACCGCTGGTAGTACAGAAACTTGAAGTTTGACTTGAAAACATATTATATTTTTTTACTATTAATATACGATCATTAACCCCAAAAAAACATCACCTTATTACTGCTACGAATGAACTTGAAAGGCGCTGTCAATCCAAAATTTTTACAATGGACGTGCCGTTGAGTGTATATAATATACCCGGGCATTATTATGTTTCATCGAGTTTTTGATTTACCCTTTCACTGACCTGACTGGCAAAGCCGACAGCCCACAAAGCGAAACTTTGAAAATGCAATGAAAATGTACAGGGGCCAGCACATCAAACTATCCCTAATTGTCAAATTTTCTCAATTAAAAATGAACCTTACGTCTTTGCAATAAAGTTGAAATACTATCAAAGAAATTTGATAGATTTTGGTAACTTGATGTGCTGGCCTCTGTACCATACCATTTTGAATTGTGTTTTCACCTATTTTTTTTCTAGGCTTATTGTGCCAGTGCCCGAAGAGCCATTAGACATCCAGACAAATGAGCCGTTCTTCACAGACACAGAGTTTAGCTCAAAATGGAAGTCCGATACGGCTTACTACAAATTTCGAAGTAAAGAAGACTTCAAAGCTGCGTGCGAAATTTTGAACAAATCTTATGTTATAGGCGTTCAGTATAAAATATTTAAGATGTGATCCGTTCTCTATACTGTAATTTATTTTGTAATTTGTATAAAATTTTATATTTATAAAAATTGAAAATAAATATTACACATTATCTTGCATATTCTTTCTGAAATACTACACACTTATTATCGGCATATGTATAGTTGAGTCCCACTAAAAAAGTGAATTTGTGTACAACAGTCAAGGTCAAGACTGGTTGAAATATGTCTTCGTGTTGTTTTTTAGTTAATACATTTCCCACACAATGTAAAAATTGAAAATAAAATAAGCAGCTAATAATATTTTCGTATCCTAAACTTGTTATCAAAACAAACATGACAGGCGAGTCACACCAAGGGTTTTAGTGGGTTCCGTACGAAAATGGTGAAATGGTACCCTTGCGACTCAGTCTGTCAGTCCGTCTGTCGCAGCTGGATATCTCAAGAACTACTAATGTTATTGGAATTTGGAAAAGTTTAAGGCTACCTACGCACTATGCGGTTAGCCGGAATGCGGCCAACCGTGCGGCTGACCGCAATAGGAAATTTGTACGAGAAAGGAGTTTTTATTCACACTGCGATGCGGCTGCCGGCTAACCGCTCCGGTCGTTCTGAGCGCTGCGGCCCGACTGACGGCCAGCCGGGCGGTTGCTATACACACTAAGCGGATAGTGCTAGTTTGCGGTTGCCCGCCATTGACAGTGAACGTGTTCACCAACGCTAGCGCGTATAGTCTAGTATATCCAAAAAACTTGTCTTCATACTATTTGAGCCCTTCGAAAAACAATTCGAAATGCTTGCTCTCGTCTCGAGTTTGCAAATAAGGATGCACCCAGTACCTTTTTTTCTGTTTCTTTTTCTTTATATACCGCGAGTAAATAATATAAATAGCTGCGACTTCTTCGACTTCCATCTTGGAAATGAGTCGATCCAACCGCAAAACCACGACGGTTTCTAACCGCACGTTCCGGTTGCACTTGCGGTTAGCCGGGTGCCGGCTAACCGCAAGCGCAACCGCGTCCTGCGGTTAGCCGGACGGTTGGCCGCATTCCGGCTAACCGCATAGTGCGTAGGAGCCCTTAGATAGCGTTTGCCCAACTATTTTGCAAATAAGAAAGAAATAAGAATATTGTAATTTTTTTGCAACAGGGACAAAGGGGTTGTTTAAAATTCGAAGTGAGCCCCACTAGGACATGTAGAGTAGGTATCATATTATGAAAGAGCGCTGTTTGTACATTCTCAATTTTTTATTTTTCTAGCATCAAAATTATCGATAAAATACAAACCGATCTCATCACTACTACCTGTCAGTACCTGTCAAATTGATTTTTTTTGACGTTTCCTAAAGTCTTATTTTGTGAGGAAGAATCGGACTTCGAAAAAATATTAGTTTTTCGTATGTTGTAGTGTTAAACTGACCGAAATCATAATGGAAATGGATACTGACCCTATGGAAGGCAGCAGCTACGACCTAGGAGTGACTGTGAAAGCAGAAATAAAGGAGGAAGACGAAGATGATCATTACAATACCATGTAAGGTTTAGAACCTTTTTGATATATATTTTGTTTTTATGACTGTCTTGTGTATGTTACGCCGATTGGCCTGAGCATTGCTAATATTGCTATTTACATCTCTTTCAATTGTTCTATGAAAACAGATGAATAAAGTCAATAACAAAAAAGTTTCTAGTGGTTATAAAAAAAACAAATATCCTTCGGCAAACTATTACGGCATACCACTGACCTTAGTTTTGCATTTATATCGAATTCCAATATATTATATTATTTAATATATTTATATGTGCCAATGCTTTATTTACACTACAAAAATTTGCCGATCTGAATGTCAAAATTTACAACTAATTAAATGTAGCCCAAAGCAAAATGGGTACGAAACTCTATAGTCAAATTGTTTACAATATTATTTTGTATACCAATAATATTATTATACAGGTAAATAAACGGTATGGTGTAAAGTGTTCCAACAAAGTAACATAGAACACTATTCAAACCATTAATTACAATAGGTGTCAATATTGTTTTATTTGGTTTTTAGATTTGATAACATTTTGGGCAATTTTTCCAAAATTTTTACCCATAATTATTTCAGTCTAATATGTAGTTCTAAATTTTGTATGATGGGACGCTACATACCTGCTTTTTTTCTCCTTTGCCAAACAATAAAAACATTATTAGATAGATACATTAAAAGAAAAGGATTTTAACTTCCAGGGCACTGCTGGAGCTCGCGCAATGTGTTCAATCAAACCAAGAACCAATAGAATTCAACTCTACCGATGCAATGATGGATCCGAAGACTGGGCTAATGATCTGTCTCCACTGCCTCGAAGACTTCGACTCCTCCCTACTGTCAGACCACATGATCAGCGCACATAATTACCGCAGGGTCCTCTTCAAGTGTCATATCTGTCAGAACACATTTCAAGAACGCAAACTCTTAATGATACATCGACAGGAATGCCAGCCCGAACAGAAAGTACGCAAACGGAAGACGTTCCAGCAAATCATGCGTGAGGTTGAGGCTAAATACTTCATGGAAGAACAAGAGGACTTGTTAGAACCCGTATCATGTCCAATATGCTTGTTAGAGTTGCCGAAGTACTGTTTAAAGGAGCATTTGTTGAATGAACATCGGAAGCCAGATGTGATCCTGACGTGTGGGAGGTGTAACAGGAACTTTAAGTCGAAGCTGACGCTGAGAGAGCATGTGAAGCTGGTCCATGAAGCTATTGAGGACTCGGAGGAGTGTGAGCTGTGCGGCCAGAAGTTCAGGTCGTTGAAGTATTTGTCTAACCACAAGAGGAATGTGCATCCTTCAGGTTAGTTTCGGAGAGTGACTAGTCAGATTTATAATATATTATATTACTAGCTGCTGCCTGTGATCCAAATTCTTTTTGTTTTTAATAAAAGTAGGTTACTCAAGCTATGCAGTAAAGCTAGCAGCACACGATAAGATTTCCGAAAAAACCTTAGTACCTACATACTATTCGCTATTTTCTGTTATAGTTCTTTGATGTTTGTCTGTGATATATCTGTGCCTAGTGGTGTGACCGTCACACTGCCAATTCTTTGGTCTCGAGTTCGAACGCACGCACCTCTTACTTTTCGCATTCATGTGCGTATTGTATAATTATCACTTGCTTAAAAAAAGATAGGAAAACATTGTAAGGAAACCGGCGTGCCTGAGAAATATTTCTCAACAGCATGTGAAGCTAAGCCAGAGGCCCATGGGCAGCATAAAAACTGACACCAGGCTAGTCACTAACCACACGAAGAAGGAAGGAAATAATTTTCTGCTTATGAGTATAAATACTGAGTGTTGAGTTAACCTCGTAAAATTATTTCATACGTCTTGCTTAGAGAACTTGTAGTATGAGAGTGCTCATCCATGACCACACACGAAGTTTACATCTCTCAAAGTAAAATTCATTAAGTTTTAATCAGTATTTTGATTATATTTATTTTGTTTGATTTAAAAAAAAATATGTTATGAACTTATGACATATAAAAACAAGTGCGAATCGGACTTACGAATGGTTCCGTATCATTATCTATAAAAATCACGTTTATTGTATGGGAGCCCCTTTAGATACGTATTTTAGTGTATATTGCTATAGCGGCAACAGAAATACATCATCTGTGAACATTTCAACTGTCTAACTGTCACGGTTCATGAGATTTTTTTATTTTTTTTTATTAAATAGGTTAACCAACTATTGTTTACACGTATACATTTCTAACTTAAATAACTAGGGTAGCATTTACAAGTGCAACAATTAATTGTAGGTTAACACCACTTGCTCGAAGGATAAAAAACGGCCTATAAATATTTATAAAGTTTTTATACAAAATTAAAATACAGCCTGGGACAGACGGACAGACAGAGAAAAGGAGGTAGTAGGTACTAAGGTCCCGTTTTACCCTATGGGTACCTACGGTCAACAAAAAAAAAACAGCTGGTGTATTGTATTTATTATTTTTTCTATTCTCAGGCAACAAGATCCACAAATGCCAGGTGTGCGGCAAGGAGTTCAAGTCCCGGCTGTGCCTGCACCAGCACAGCAAGTACGTACACCCGCCCGAGTCCGCCATGGTGGAGTGTCCGCACTGCCCCAACAAGATGTTCAAGTCGCGGATCAACCTCACGCAGCATCTCAAAGTGTCGCACGGCTGGAAGAGGAAGTGATGTCGATGAACTCGTCATCCTCTAAAAGGATTTTAATCAGAATTATCGTCAACTGTCAAAATTTTCGTCATCTGTCAAAATTGTCGTCTTCTGTCAAAATTATTGTCATCTGTCAAAATTTTTGTCATTTATCAAAATTTTCGTTTAAAGTCAAAATTATCGTCATGAACTCGTCATCCCCCAAAAGGTCTTCGGTCAAAATGTTCGTCTTAGGGGAGTTTTTATTCTATTTAATGATTCTGACTAAAGATGGATCAGTGTTGGGCCACAAAAGGAATGAATGAAAGACAATTGCATGCAGCTGAGATGAGAATCCTAAGAGGGATGTGTGGTGTTACCCGAATGGATAGAATGCGGAATGAGTATATAAGAGGAAGTCTGAAAGTGACACCGGTGACTGAAAAGTTGTGTGGAAATCGGTTGTACGGGCATGTTTGTGGAGGAATGAGGAAAATGTTGTCAGGAAAGTTGTGAGTATGAATGTGGATGGCTATACAAGTAGAGGAACACCAAAGAAATGATGGATGGATCATTATGTGAGGGATGATATGGCTAGGAAGGGAGTGACTACCGAGATGACTAATAGAGAAGTGTGGAAGAATTAGACATGTTGCGCCGAGCACTAATAAATTGGCATAAGGGCAGGAGAATGATGATGAGAGCGGCGGGCAGGCCATGCGATGGGGCAGGGTGGGTCGGGGAGCGAGAAAATCGGACGTAGTTGCGTGTTGACGCTAATAAGTTAGCTTTTGGTTCTATTTTAACCCATTGAGTGTCGGAACAGGTCTACGCGAGACACAATAGCTTTCTACTGGTGTCTGTAATTACGACGAAAGGTTAAATGTGTCTAAGGGTAGATTTTTTTAAAGTTATATAAGTTTTATTAGAGGAATAGAAATGGCAGTTTTACAGCTTTTGCATGGAAAATATTATATTGTCTTCTTCAGATTGATATTATTTTATAGTATTGTAGTATTATATGATTGAAATAGGTAATTAAAATAAAACCACGAACTGAGCAAAACGACGGAACAATATGTGTATTTGACAAGAGCAGATTACAGAGTATATATTACTCACAATGACATTGACACATTATATAATTATGATAGATGGCGTTCAGTGTTGCAATTAATCATTTCAACATCCTCTTCTTAATTGCAAACCCATAGCCATGGAACAGTTATCAGTCTTCTTTGGAGAAATTGGTTTTGTAAGTATATCAGCAACCATATCTTGAGTCCCAACATAGCAGAGTTGAATTTCCTTATCAGCAACTCTTTCTCGGAGAAAATGATGTCTCAAATCAATATGTTTGCTGCGAGCACAGTAAGAATCAGTACCTGCAAATTTGATTGCGCTTTGATTATCACAATAAATTATGGTAGGCACATCTGTAAGCTTCCAATTTAGTTCCGACTCTAAATGCCTTAGCCACATAGCCTCCTGTGTGGCCGTAGCTAGTGCCATATATTCAGCCTCCATGGTTGATAAGGCAACTGTGTTCTGTCGTTTAGAACACCATGAGACTGAAGCACCCTGAAACAAAAAAGTGTAGCCAGAGCATGATCTCCGGCTGTTAATGTCAGAAGCCCAATCTGAATCACAGTAGCCAAACACTCTTCTTTCATCTTTATTTTGGCTCAATTTTAATTTATAATCCTTAGTTCCTTTTATGTAGCGTAGCACTCTTTTAACTGCTAACCAGTGTTGTATTTCTGGTTTGTTGTTGAAACTACTCAATTTGTTTACAATAAAACAGATATCTGGTCTTGTGCCTTGTGATAGGTAAAGCAAACTCCCAATAGCTTCTTGATAAGGTACATTACTAATAATATTATTTTGATCTCCTGTGCTGATCAATTTGGAGCTAAGATCACAGGGCGAATGGACTGGATTACAATCTGTCATATTGAATCTCTGTAGGATTTTTTCTATATAAGCAGTCTGATCAATATAAATTTGGTCTCTGGCCGCGTTTTGACTTATCCTCCAGCCAATAAAATAATTGACAGGTCCAAGCGATTTCATTTCAAATTTACTTTTAAGTTGTAGCTTGATTTCTTTACCTTTCTCTTCATTATTATAAAAAATTAATAAATCATCAACATATATTAATATAAAGATGATGCTTCCATTATCATTTCTGTGGTAAATACATGGATCAACAGATGTACTTTTCAATCCCAACTGTTTGAGAACAGAAGTAAGTTTCAAATTCCATTGGCGACTCGCCTGTTTTAAGCCATAAATAGACTTATTTAATCTGCAAACTTCTTGTCCGTGTTCATAGCCAGGTGGTTGATTCATATATATTTCAGCATCTATATCTCCCTGTAAAAATGCTGTAACTGCATCCATCTGATCTATATATAAGTTTTCTTTTACAGCTAATGCAAACAAATATCTTATTGAAGTATGCCGTACTACCGGAGCAAAAATTTCATTATATTCAGTTCCTTTCCTCTGTCTGAATCCTTTTATGACTAATCTTGCTTTGTATCTTACAACTTCACCATTTGCATCTATTTTCATTTTGTAAACCCATTTGCAAGGGATTATTCTTTTGTCTTCAGGTAGAGTTACCAATGTCCATGTATTATTCTGAAGGAGAGATTCATACTCGCTATCCATAGCTTCTTTCCACTCTTTTGCTTTTGGGCTTGAAAGAGCGTCTTCCACAGTCTCTGGTTCCTTTAATAATGCTGATGAACTTGTTGGTTTCTCTTCGTAACAAAGATAAGTAGTAGGTTTGATATTCCTTGGCCTCAGAGTTATATTTCTTAATGGTATGGAATCGTCATCAAATCTTTCCGGTGTGTAATCTGGGTCATTATCTCTTTCTGAATTTGATATGTCACTGCTGGCATCATACAATTGTTCCTCTTCTGAACTTTCATTTACTAAAGTATCGGTATCAGATTCTTGTTTGGCTGTCGTTTCCTGTTCTTGCAAAGAAGTGACTGGCATAATTACACAATTATTCCTAGCTGTGTGTTCCAAGAAAACGACATCTCTACTCTTATATATTTGTTTTTTACTCTCATCATACAATCTGTAGCCTTTAGTGTATTCGCAATAACCCACAAATATCATCTTAGTAGCTTTTGAATCCCATTTGCGCCTGCTTTCTTTTGGTACATGAACCATTGCGTGACAACCAAATATTTTCATGTTATTTAAGTTTGGTCTCTTACCTGTCCACCTTTCATATGGTGTCTTGTAGTCCAAAGCTTTTGTTGGTGATCGATTTGTTATATATGCTGCTGTTGAAACCGCCTCAGCCCAAAATATTTTCTGTAGTCTGGAATTCAAAATTAGGCATTTTGCTCTCTCTACTAATGTGCGATTCATACGCTCTGCCATACCGTTTTGTTGTGGCGTATATGGATTACTTGTTTGATGCTGGATACCAGATTTACACAAAAACAATTTAAACTCATTGTTTATATATTCTTTTCCATTATCTGTGCGCAACGTCTTTATTTTCTTATTAGTTTCATTTTCTACTAAATTCTTAAATTCTTTAAACTTTTCTAAAGTTTCAGACTTGCTTTTCATGAAATAGACAGATACTTTCCTACTGTAATCATCGATGAAAGTAACATAATATCTGGCACCTCCAATAGAACTTGTCTCCATCGGACCACATAAATCTGAGTGAATTAATTGGAGCAATTCTGAAGCCCTAGTACCTATATTTTTAAATGGTTGTCTACTCATTTTTCCCTCTAAGCAAGTTGTGCACACTTGGTTACCTTTATTCGATAATTCAACTCCTTCTGCACTATCAGTTATTTTCTGTAAGTCTGTGAAATTGAGATGGCCCATTCTTAGATGCCATAAATTTATATCTCGCTCATCTGTTGTTGATAGCAATGCCGGTGCTTCAGAAACATTGTTCAATATATACATGTTATTGCGATGCAATGCTGTCAATATTAACTTATTATTTTGATATATCTGACAACAATCTCTCTCAAATTTGACTTCACAGCCATTATTCACCATTTGACTTACAGAAAGTAAATTAACTGTTAGTGTGGGTACATATAAAACATCTCTGACCTGTATTGTCCGTATTATGCCATCTGAGTCTTTAATCTGAAAATCCACCTTGCCACTGCCTTTTACTGCTACTGTTTTATTGTCCGCAACCTTAATATTGTTGATAGTTGATGGGGATACATCATACATCCAATTCTTGTTATTGCACATATGCAGTGATGCTCCGGAATCAACATACCAGCAACTTCCATCCAATGCAGCAGCAACTGGAAAAGCAGCATAATAACCATTATTAGAATTGTCATTGTTTGACTGACCCTTTTTTTTGTCTTTAAAGTAGCAATCCCTACTCATGTGACCATACTTGTTACATACAAAGCATCGTGGCCCTTTGGGTTGCCCTTTCTTCTGAAATTGGTTGTTAGGATTTTTTGGCATTGACTTTGACATAATATTTTGTTTATTATTTGACTTGGCATAGTAAGCAGCTGAATCTGATACCTTTACTTCTTGTAACAACTTAGTTTTTACATAATCTGCAGTAATATTCACACCGGAGCTCTCTAAAGCCATTATCATTGGCTTGTAGTAATCAGGGAGGCCAGCGAGCAGCAACGTACCCAGCCACTCGTCTCCTACTACAAAATTGATATTTCTTAACTTGTGAGCTGTTGACATTACCTTATTGACATATTCCTCGACATTCGAGCAATTGTCCAAGTCAGTGGTGATCAAATCCCTCAATAAACCTACTTTTCTACTAAGCCCTGAGTCATCAAACACTTTTTCAAGTTTGGTCCAAACCTGTTTCGCTGTTGTAGCCTCTTGTACATGGACGTAATTAACTGGGTCTACCAACAGTATTATTTTCGATTTTGCTTTCGTATTTTTCTTCTTATCAGATACATAACCTGGGTCAGGTTCAACCTCCTGCCACAATTCTTCATGTTCGAGGTAGTTTTTTACGGCAAACTTCCAGCTTTGATAATTTTCTCTTCCAATTAGCTTCTCAATTGTACCCATTGTTATTTGTGATGCCATTTTATTGAGTACTTTTCTCGAAAATGTTTAGCTGAAATTGCTGCAAAGAAAAAAACGAACACGCCGGCAATGGCCGGTTCTCGTATAGGAGTATCGGTTAATCTAACTTCAATCCAATTGAATCTTTGCACTTATGTTTCGAATTACTTGTCTAATATACTATCGGACATATATAGCCCATAACCTGATATTATTTTATAGTATTGTAGTATTATATGATTGAAATAGGTAATTAAAATAAAACCACGAACTGAGCAAAACGACGGAACAATATGTGTATTTGACAAGAGCAGATTACAGAGTATATATTACTCACAATGACATTGACACATTATATAATTATGATAGATGGCGTTCAGTGTTGCAATTAATCATTTCAACACAGATAAAAGTTGACTATTGAAAAATCACCCCAAACAAAATAAAAATTGATGAAATGGGGCAGGCCAATAGTATCGATCTCGTTTTTATAGAAATTATTTGCAATTCGCTGTTTTTTTTTTTCATTTTAAATACTTTAAGTATGGCTAATTTTAAGAAAACATTTTTATTAATTATGTAATATAAAATGATAATATACAACTTAGATGTTCAAAATATTACTTATTTGTTTTCATTCCACTGCTGGGTCATGTTTCCGTCCTTCTGTTAATACCCTCTTCAGATATCGAGACCCCTCTGTGCCTCGGAAAGCACGTTAAGCCGTTGGCCCCGGCTAGATGCGTAGATCTTTGATAGTAGTTACGGGTAGTCAGAAGCCCGAAAGTCTAAATCAGTAGCACACAAGTGCACATCTTATAGAAAATAATTAAAAATACCTATTAAAAAAAATATCAGTTACAATAATAAATAAGTATAATTTTGCAATCTGATAACACCATCAAGTTTTACCTTTTTTTTTTGAGGATTTGGAAAAGCTTGATGAGCTGGCGTCCGCGTCAGTACATCCTCATAGGATCGAGAGACTAGATAAAATATTAGTTACAAACTGAACTTGAAGATTGGGTGTTCTATTGTATTACAGATTAAATAATAAAACTAGCAGAGTAACGTTAAACTTTTTATTCAAAAGAAAAGTACATGCAAAAATGGCTAAAGGCTTTATATTAACACCATATTTCATTCTTTGGCTTTGGCTGGTGGCGGTGGCGGAAGCAGCGTGTTAATATAGCGGCTTGGCGGCATCAGGGCTAACGGAAAGGCATGGCGGCTGACGTCACGTCCGTTACAATTGACAGGGCGCGTAATCTTGGGGTGGTGTTTAAACCTTTTGAACGCCAGAGCATAACGCACGCACGCAGTTTATTTCGTGTTGATAGTGTACCGCATTCAGTGGCGTAACTATACCATCTGAGGCCCTTGTTAAATCCATTGCATGGGGCCCCAAATTTATATTTTTTACTAAATTTTGTTAAAAATGCTAGGGCACTTTAAGCTCGCAGCCTCTCGGACCACAGGCCCCTTCAGGCCGGGGGCCCCTAGCATTTTGCCAGTCCTGCCACCCTATAGTTACGCCACTAACCGCATTGTCACATATTTGTGTCGTATAGGGCATGCGCTTGCTTGTCACGTATTTGTGAAAATGGCATTCAAAAGGTTAACAGTTATCTACATTCAGAGACACACATGCTGAAGGGTGTCCGCAACTGTTCTCACACTGTATGGGCATTCTCGGTGGAAGCGAAGAGTTGATCCAGCAGGTATGCTGAGGAGACCCGGCGGGACGGCACCAGCCGGATACTCAATACTCAATACCCAATCATTTATTGAATTCCACAATGTATAAGCTTAGGTGGTAAGTTAACATTTGTTGAACCAATCGTGGACCCTGTCGGGCACAGCAAAAGATTTTTTTTTTTGGAAGAGGTCTTATATAAGTATGCATGCAACTAACTTATTCTAAGTATAATCTAAGGATGCGGAAGTCCTGGCGTAGGTGAGAGATGTAACACATGGTGGTTGTTAGTCAGTAAGAGTCTAACATTCCCCCCGCCACCCCCAGAGCGAAGGACATCTATGAAGATTGTTTAAAAGAGTGTCCATGGAGTTTCTTGCCCGTTCTTCTCCATAGGTACCTACTGCTTTGGAATGGGCAACTTCCTGACTGACTGACCAAAAGTGCCTGTAATTGTTGTATATTTGAAATAAATGCTTTTAGTTTGAAGGTTTTCCATCCCGGAACGAAAAAATAAAGGGCGTACATATCGCAGAAAGCCTACTGGCTACCCTGATATATATTATGGCAGTTCTCCCAAAAAAAATGTTGTAATTATCTACCTACTTAAAAATCGCCGGAGGTCGAAAAGCCCGGAAAAAGTTACCGGGAGAGTCAAAAATCCTGAGAAATCCGGATTTATGTGATTAAACTCGCTTCGGCTACCAGCACCAGCTATCTGTGCGAGCCCAAATAACATAATACCGCCAGTACCTACAGATGGAAAATACAAAGAGGTACATTATTCATTTAAAGTAAGTAGGTACTTATCCTCTTTCTGCTTTTAAACTAATAAAAACTCGTTTCTGTCACTCAAGTCTTAAAAAGAAAAATCTTTGCGACGCACGGTATCATGTCAAATTGCGAGTAAACAGGAAGCACAATATTTTGTATAAAATTTTCAAAATTACGTCCAAAACACGTTGAGTTTATTATATTCTGCCAACGCGAACCGCGGGGTTGTGCTGCTGAATGAATACAAGAATGAGAATACAGTAAAAATAATATCGTTATGTAAGTACTCTTAAACTGAAGTTCAGGTCCCAGTGAAGCGAAACCCGCATGGGATGCGGGACGCGGGCGATTCGCGATAAGAAACCACGCGACTATTCGCGCCAGTTTGAACACCTTCATAAAAGTTTTGACACAATCGGCGCGAGCGAGTGTCGTCCCGCATACCGCGCGGGATTCGGCTCAGTGTGGCTAAAGCTTTAGGGCCAGCGCAGACGTGAGCAATTTGCCGCAGACAGCTGATTTTCGTTGTTTTCGATTCTTAAACTCGAAGCATTTATTTCAATTAAACTATTTACTTATAAATTTTGAAAGAACTTGATCATTCAGTAAGTTTAACGTTAAAGTTTTTCAACATGAATGATGTAACCCAGTTTTTGTAAACATATTTTGATTTAAAAGAGTGTCCATGGAGTTTCTTGCCCGTTCTTCTCCATAGGTACCTACTGCTTTGGAATGGGCAACTAGCGTCATCTTTCTGACTGACCGACCCTCGACCATGCCAATCGTGGCTGTAATTGGTTTATTAGAAATAAATGGTTCGAGTTTAAATCACAACAAAGCTAGAATTTCAAATAACCTTTTACTAAATATGTAGTTCAAAGAAAATACTGGAGCAATTTGCTCAATCTGTGCTGTGCTTTGGGGCGTACGTAGGTACTACGTAGGCACCTATTATGCAGTATGCTATGCCGCGAAATACCCATTATTTAAAAAAAGAATACCCGCCCCTATTCCATAGACTCTTTATTTTATCCTTTTTTCCCCCGTTATTAGCGAATATTGGGTTGCAATAGTACATCTCTGTTTAAATAAAATAAAAATAAAACATAACTACCACTGATATTATTAGGCACTTAATTCTAGTTATTATACTGTAACGTTGACTAGATAGTCAACGTTACCTATTAAAAAAGATTTTTTAATAGGTAGGTATTAAATATACCTAATGGCCATATTATGTGCACGTTTATTTATCATTATCGTGGACGCAAAATTTAAAAGCTTCTTCGTGCAATTCCATTCAATTTACTACCCAGAATTACCGCAACTGCCCCATCAGTCTAGTAGTCGCTAGCGCTACTCCTGAGTATAAGATCCAATTCCCAGGTCGGGCACTGTTACTGGGTTTTTCTATCTAGATTTGTGCACGGTCAATGGGACTTAAACATAACTGGCGAACTCTATAGGTACACCTCCGCCCTACCTTTCAGGGAAACAAGGCGTTATGTTATGTATGTTACCGTGTTCACGATAATTCGAACGTTAGAAATTATAAAAGCGCATAATGGCTCTTGCTGTACCTACCCAACAAGGTAATGCGACTATCACATGAGACCTAAAACCAACCAATGTATTGTGTATAAAATATAATAGACTTTATTTTATTTTTAAAACGTTATTGTCACGGTACTACGCCCTTCGGATGTGAAACATCGGAGAGGAGGCATAATGGCACAAGAGAGAGTCGATTTTACCCCCAAGGCTCGACAATACATGTTTCACATCAAAAATAAAGCGTTATATACGAGATAGAAGAGAAACGTGGTGTGTTTAAACGCGCCGTCGACGCGCGTTTGTAGCGATACAGACGCGATACGCACGCAAGTCAGACGCAGCCTGTAGACCTTTGCACACCTGACGCGCTTGTGTAGCGATACAGACGCGCGTGTGTAGCGATACAGACGCGATACAGACGCGCGTGTGTAGCGATACAGACGAGATGCAAACATGGTTTTGAATTTCAGTTATGAAGTTTTCTGTGTCGAAAGGCTCCATTTTTTTGTTCAAAAGATGTGCGGTGCATCAAATCGCTCGATTGCTACTAGAGTAGATTCACACTTCCCTTTCCCTCGTTGCTAGCGCTCGTATCGGTGTCGCGCGTTTGAATCGATACAGACGCGCCGGTGCCGCGCGTTTGTATCGATACAGACACGCGCCGGTGCCGCGCGTTTGTATCGATACACACGTGCCGGTGCCGCGCGTTTGTATCGATACAAACGACAACAAACTGCTCTGCAGGATAAAAACGCGCCGGCGACGCGCGTTCCCAAAACGCGCGTCGACGGCGCGTTTAAAAAACGTGGTGTGCATAGGCCCTAAGACGACCCACTGAACGAGACACTTCTTAAAAAATAAAGCCTAATTAATAAGATTTAGTGTGAGACAGAGTTGATAACGCTCTCTTGTAGTCTTGTCTTATGTAAAGAAATGACTTAACGTGAGTCGTCCTTGAAATTTCACTTTCCATTTTATTCTCGTCCAATTATCGAATCAGCGCCTAAGAAGTTTTTACATCAAAAACAAAACATCCAAAAACTATAGGTTACGGTATTTGGTATTTAAAGCAGTGTTTTTTTTTAAATATGGCGCCGAATAGAGGTGTCACCTAAACATTACTATTTATTTGTTACTAACTGAATATGAGACAGAAATTTTATTTTCTAGATAAAAAAATTGAAAAATGCCGAGAGTCTGTCGGGAGTGTGGTAAGTACCTACAATTATTTTGTTACCCATTTATTTATTCGATTTTTTTTTATTAAATCGTCGAACAGACTTGTAACACGCGATGAGGCTTTTCTCTTGGAACACTGACAGAGATATGTTAGTTAAAGCATAACGCGCGGCTACATAAACAAGTTTTTGGTATATTTTTTTGTGGGTTTCAAGACTGAAAATGAACTTACAAGTAGAAAATAATGTAGCCTCTTCGATAAATAACACACATGCTTCACAAGTAAGTAACACTGTCTGATTTAACCTTATAGAATAATTGTATGCGGTCGCTGCATTTGTTTAGTTTTACCCAACTGCCAAGAAGAATTATGTTATTCACGCGTGTCTTTGTATGTATGAAGGATTCCTTATTTCCTTAATACTACGTATTCAGATGACTGGATGTGTTTTCAATATTATCCATAAACCTGCGACCATTCAAGAGAGGATTCCAAGGTTAACCCCAAAATCTATATTTTTCTTATCGTTTTTTGCCAACAACAAATAGCTATACAGACTACCTACTATGCATTCACTTTAATTTCGATCTGCAAGGCAATTGCGTAACACTGACAATTCGACAACATTCATTGCGTTATTTACATTATCGAGCAGACAAATTGTTACAATCTGAAGCAATGAATTAGGAATTTCTTTCAAACCTTCTTGATAAAGAAAGTTTTACCGATACAATTGCGGGTCTGGTCTTCAGAATGTGCAAGCCGGTGCCTAAAAAAGTTTGTATGTCGGATGCTCTTAATAACCTAATCCATAATCTTAAATTTTCAGATCCGGAATTCCGGTTCCCTAAGACAGGTGGCATTTTAAAGGAATCAATCAAACAAGTCCGAGTAACAAAAAAATATATTCGCCACTGCTATTTTTATGTATTATATTATTATAAAAAGGGCTCTCCGTGTATCGCGAGCATTACAAAAATATAACTAACCCACTTGACTAAATGATTAAAATAAATTAAAAAACGGTCGCTAAAGTACGAATACGGCACGGTTTCAAGTCACGACCCGCGTCACGCGTTACAAGTCTGTTTTTTTCTTTACCAAAACTTTAAAAATATGGACAAACATGCGATTATTTTAAAAATCGATTTTATTGTTTGCAGTAATGTCGAAGATTGAATACCGTACGTGCAATACAGTCGCTGAAACTAGACGGGCCTTTCTTACGCTTTGTTTTTTCATTATATTCACCTCTTTATTAATAATTCTTGTTCTAGCGGTGCTTTATGTAAAGGATTCTGACCCTAAATCTACCTTACATGATTTGGACGAAAAAATATTAAAATATAAAATGTAAAAAATGTTACGTGATTATTTTGTAAAAAAAAGTATATAAATAATATATCGATGAATTTAAATTTGAGTTTTTGTTAGCGCCGATCTCAAATCAATTGGTTCATGAGCAGGAAAATGATATCAGACAAAAATTATCTGATTGAAAATTAAAATAGTTAACTCTACCCACAAGCTAATATAAGCCACATAAAAGTACTTTTCAAACACCCAACTTACATTTGTGACAACAGGCGATTAGTGTACAAGTACATGACTTTATTTCCGGTAACCACATAATATTTTAGTCTAGTAACTGTTGAAATACGAAAATAATCATATGCGTGCGTCCCCACCATAGAGGAAAGTAATATATCTGGTCCCCACACTCAGCTTTTGACAGCTGGTTAGACAGCAGCGATATCACAAAAATCTGCGTGTGGACGTGAGATTTTCAATCCGCCATTAAGTCGCCGGCGACTGTAGTGTATGTTTATGTAGCATTACTAAATGAAGACGCTGTCAATTTGACATGGCTGCCAGGAACTTATGTTTGACTTTACGTTTTGAGCTTGAATCGTGTTCCAAGTCGCGACCCGCATCATGTGTTACAAGTCTGTTTTTTCTGTAATCTAAACGTGTTATGTTTTAAAAAAATAACCGGTCTTGTTGTTTTCAGTATTGCCAGTAATGGGGAAGCCTCAGTACTATACGGGCATCACGATTGCGGAAAAAAGAAATGCTTTATTTTGGCTCGGATTTTTAGTTTCATCTACTTCTTGCATAGTTATACTTGTCCTGATGATAAAGTTTATTATGAATGCCGGTCCTAAGTGACTTGGTTTGGACGAAAAAAATGTTAAAGTATAAAATTTTAAAAATTTAACGTGGTTATTTTGTAGTAAAAAATCTAAAAAAATTAATGGTATTATTTATGTGATTTAAATATATCGTTAAATTGAGGTTTGGGTCTTTTGAAATTTCATGTATTGTTAGTAATTTTCTATGTTCTATCTATTTAAAAATGCAATGCTGGTATTAAACGCATCACAATATGAATACGGCTACACCCATTTGGTGATTTTGTTTTAAAATGTTTGCTATGGTCTGAGTAAGGTTGAATTGCAAAGAAATATTTCTAAAGTTGCCCCGAAAATTGGGAATTGGGGAAAACTGTAAGTGCTTTTTCTATTCGATCTTTGACTGAACTATCGAAATTTGGACAAGACAATGTGTCTGTCGGGCCAGCTCGTCAAAATTAAAACATTTTTTTTTTTAATTTAACTTAAATGTCTATGGGTAGGTAACTAGTACGTACATAAAAAAACCAAGTTTTTGCAGGTAATCTAAATGATTTGTCTGTACTGTGGATTGTCAGTTTTAAAAGTTACTTACGTAAGTATATATTTTCATCCACATTTAAGGGGATACGATTTAGATTTATTTTCCTCAAAGCGACTAAACGCCGACAAACCAAGTATTTGGAGGTTAAAATGTAGCGAGTTGC